>JAVDBV010080921.1:0-16720 GCA_032619315.1 Piper longum | reverse complement strand
TCAACTTTGATGGGTTCCAAGAGGCTGAGCACAAGGAGAAGCTGCCTCGCCGCTCGCACGAATGTCTTGGGGTTTTGGGTACTTGCGTGTGTATTCTCCTATTGTGTCTTGTTTACATGCTTGGATTTTTTTTAAGAAAAAAGGAGTTTGGATTATTTGTTGTTGTGGTGGTTGGTGGAATGAAGGACATTGTTCTTGTTTGTTTGATTTACTCTGATGTGCTGTTCTAACGAGGGTAATATTTTGTTTTCGGAAAATTGTACTTTTTGGCAGCTTTTATTGGCAATGGTGATTAACAAAGGCAGGGCTTTTAGGAAAAAATCTTAGAAAGGCTAGTTGAATGTTGATCTTCTTTTGATTACGTAAAATACATGAAAAATGCTAAATATTGAATTAACTATAAGACTATGACAATTATCTTTTGTCTATGTTGTTATTCTTTTAGGGTTGATTTAAGCTGCCATTTTTGGCTTCTTAACCTCGCAAAATCGTGCTCCATCTCTTTTTTTTCATGATTATTGCTAGCTAGTATCCGGTTTCTTTTATGATGCTTAGCATCTCTATTTCCTCCAGTGGAATCATTACATAAGTTGAGAACAGTTGTTCAATTGTATTCATGAGCTGCCAGATATATGTGTTAATGTTAATAAAATTACAGCAGTTTTTATGCCCGAGCACGGTCAATAATTAATGAGCAAATACTTCCGTCACCATATGAAGAGATTGAATTTGTGCAAAATATTAAACACGGCAACTTACTGATTCTATGAAAATCTGATGTTGTTGATGATGGGTTTAGGCTCGAAAGATGTTGTAGCTGAGTACTATCAGCAGCAAAGAGAAATGTTGGAGGGCTTTAATGAAATGGATGCTTTAGCAGAACGTGATTTTTTACCAGGAATATCGAAGGTGTGTATGATCTGCATGCTTTTTTGTTGTCCATTTGTGTTGTTAAGCTATGTGATAAATTATTTAGTCTATGCAGAGCATCATTCTTAATGTCTTAATCAGTTAAACTTATGGGAATAGCCACTGTTTACACAAAGAGCGCGAGAAGAATGCTAAAAGTGAAAGGATGGCAAGCAGAATATCAAATGTTGCAAACATGGTACTCTTTGCCGCAAAAGTTTATGCTTCAATCAGAACTGGATCACTGGCCATCATTGCCTCCACGCTGGATTCACTTCTTGATCTTCTTTCCAGATTAATTCTATGGTTTACAGTCTTCTTAGTGCAAACACCAAATCCTTATCAGAATCCGATAGGGAAAAAGCAAATCCAGCCATTGGTTAGTTTGCCTTTCTTTTTTCACAGGACTCTAAGATGTCTTGTCTTTCAGTTTGTAACATATGTTTTTTACCAGAAAATTTAAACGAAATTGCCATTAGGAATTGCCACAAAAAATTATTGTCTTTGTCATTCTTCTCTTTACTAGTCTTCTCTTTGTTAAAACTTTATTTTCTAAACTTTAAAATTTCGTATCAAATCATCAAGTAAATAAAACTGGATATCGGAAGCGTACTTAAATCCATAGAAATAATACCATTCTTGATTTCTTAAGGTTTTGATTTTCCAAATTATGCACCGATTCTCCAAAGCTAGAATTTCTGGATGATGGGAAACCATAAAAGAAAAATTCTGATACGAATTTGGGGACCATAACCGTATTTATACTTATAACCGTATTTATCCTTATGTTTCATAATTCTAATTTAACCTATCATAAATTAGAGATTACGAAAATCGGTATCTATATATATTTATCCATACTTATCTTAAATATATGGTAGCTCCACATATTTATCTTAAAAATTAATGGCCCATTAATCTTAACTTTAATAGATTAATTTGATTTAGATCCAAACCTTAATAATAACAGCATATGATACAATTATATACATTTATACGTCCAACATCCAACAATCTCCCATTTGGACTATATATACATAAATAATTGTATATGACCTTATGAACTCCAAAATAACATACGCTATTATTCCAAAATAATAATCTCGTCCATTCATTAATGTTAATATATGATCAAGGTGATTTTCGTCACATTTATCATAGCTAAACCCATTTATGGTCACATACATCAACATAATTAAATAACATAGATTAAGTATGGATGTGTAGCATGAAAATTACATGTAATTTGATCTAAACATGTCTATTTTCAACTAGTTTAACCTTATGAAATCAAGATGATTTTCGTCACATTTATCGTAACTAAACCCATCCATGGTCACATACATCAACATAATTAAATGACATAGATCAAGTATGGATGTGTAGCATGAAAATTACATGTAATTTGATCTAAACATGTCTATTTTCAACTGGTTTAACCTTATGAGATCAAGATGATTTTCGTCACATTTATCGTAACTAAACCCATCCATGGTCACATACATCAACATAATTAAATGACAGATCAAGTATGGATGTGTAGCATGAAAATTACATGTAATTTGATCTAAACATGTCTATTTTCAATTGGTTTAACCTTATGAGATCATCAAAAATACCAAAAATAGAGTGAACCTTAAACCAATATGAGTAACATGCTCATGAAAGACCCTGGGCGGTAAACCTTTAGTAAGTGGATCCGCAATCATGGAGTTTGTCCCAATATACTTTATAGAAACTTTACCACTCTAAACTCTTTTTTTCACAACAAGGAACTTAATCTCTATATGTTTTGATTTCGATGAGCTTTTGTTGTTATTTGAATATAATACTACAGACTGATTGTCACAAAATAACTTAAGTGGTCTTTCAATATTATCAACAATGCGTAGCCCTATGACAAAATTCCGCAACCATAATCCATGATTGGATGCCTCAGAATAAGCTATGAATTCAGCTGGCATGGTGAAAGAAGTTATGAGTGTCTACTTAGCACTCCTCCAAGAAATAGATCCTCCAACAAGAAGGTAGACATAACCAGAAGTGGATCGACGACTATCTTGACATCTAGCAAAATCAGAATTAGAATACCCAATGATCTCAAGTTGATCTGACTTCCGATATGTAAGCATGTAATGTTTTGTTCTCTGAAGATACCTTGTGACTCTTTTGGCTGCTATCCAATGATCCAACCCCGGATTACTTAAATATCTGCCCAACATTCCAACAATATACGCAATATCTGGACACGTACATACTTGAGCATACATAAGACTTCCCACTGCTGAAGCATAGGGAATCTTTTGCATTTCCTTTCCTTCTATATCATTTTTTAAGGCATTGATTGAGACTGAATTTGTCTCCTTTAGAAATAGGGGTATCTCCTTGTTTACAATCTTGCATGCCAAATCTTTTAAGTACTTTTTCTATATAAGTCTTTTGTGATAATCCAAGTATACATCGAGAGCGATCCCGATGTATTTGAATTCCTAATACAAAAGACATATTTTTAAGATCTTTCATTTCAAATTTCTTTGATAAAAAACTCTTGGTTTCGTGCAAAAAATCTATATCATTACTAGCAAGCAATATATCAACAATATATAAAATCAAAAAAATATACTTACTCTCACTAAACTTATGGTATATACAATCATCAATTACATTCATCTCAAAACCGAATAAGAGAATAACTTGATGAAATTTGTGATACCATTGACAAGAAGCCTGATTAAGTCCATAGATAGATTTATTTAATTTGCAAACCATATTCTTTGAATCTCCTGATGCAAAGTTTTCTGGTTACACCATATAAATTGTTTTATCAATGTCACCATTTAGAAACGCAGTCTTTACATCCATCTGATATAACTCAAGATCAAAATGTGTCACTAATGCTATAATTATTTTGAATAAGTCTTTCAATGACTGGAGAGAAAGTCTCATTATAGTCAATGCCTTCCTTTTAGTAAACCCCTCCGCAATAAGACGAGCCTTATATCTTTCTACATCACCTTTCGAATAGGCTTCGCACCATCAGGCAATGAGACGAGCCTTATATCCATTTACAACTAATAGGTTTTGCACCTTCAGGCAATGAGACAAGATCCCAATCATCATTAGTTTTCATGGACTTCATCTTTTCATTCATGGCATCAATCCACTTTTGAGAATTAGAACTTTTCATGACCTGATGAAAGTTGATTGGATCATCTTCCACCATTTCATTGATATCCTCATGTTCTTGGAGAAAGATGATATAACCATCTGAGCTTGCATATCTTCTTTCTCTTGTGGATCTCCTCAATGGCATTTGATCTTGAGGCAGTTGAGTTTTCTCCTCACGTATAATGTGATTAGGGAGATTCTCGACATTGTCTTGTAATTCTGGTATTATTTCTTGAACAACATCAGGAATATCATCCTGATTAATATCAAAAACAATATTAGGAAGAGAAATAGATTCTTCTTCAAAGACAAAGTTCTAACCTCAGTTCCCCCTCCAAACTCAACATCCTCAAAGAATCGGGCATGTCCCGTCTCAAAGAATGACCTTGTTGTGAGATCATAAAACTTATACCCTCTAGACCTTTTAGAGTACCCAACAAAATAGCTGCTTATTGTTCTTAATTCCAATTTCCTTTCATTTGGCCTATAAGGCCTTGCCTCAGCTGGACAACCCCAAATGCGTAAATACTTAATAGTGGGCTTTTTTCCAGTCCATAATTCATGAGGGGTCTTAATTGTTGCCTTTGTTGGTACTCTATTAAGACGATATGCTGATGTCTTTAGCGCCTCACCTCAAAGTGAATTAGGTAAAGTAGTATGAGCAATCATACTTCTCACTATGTGTTTTAATATTTGGTTTCGTCTCTCAGCAACACCATTCATGCTAGGAGTACCTGACATTGTGTATTTTACTCTTCTAGGAATTAGGCAAATGGTCCTGAACGTTGTACACCTGATCCATCATATCTACCATATTATTCATCACCACGATCAGATCTTACAGCCTTCATAGTTTTTTCAAGTTGGTTCTCAACTTCAGCCTTATATACCTTAAATACATCCAATGCTTGAGACTTCTCATGAATGAGATAAAGGTAACCATAACGAGAATAATCGTCTATAAACGTAATAACATATTGTTGACTATTCCATTAAGCCGTAGGGAATAGCCAACAAATGTCTGTATGTATTAGTTCTAAGATGTTTGAAGATCTATTGCCACCTAGTGTCCTTATATTTATTTGTTTTCCCTTAATGCACTCAATAGAGACTTGAAAATCTGATAAATTAAGAGAATGAAGAATTACATCTGACATAAGTCGTTCAATTCTTTATTTAGAACTGTGTCCTAAACGCTTGTGCCAGAATAAAGTAGAATTCTCATTGGTTAATTTTCTTTTCATACCACGTAAACTCACATGCAAAGTTTCATTAAAAGATTCAATAGTAACAAGGAAGTATAGATTATCATAAGACAAGGAACCTATACCTACAATATTTGAATTTAGAAAAAGACTAAACTTATTATTTTTAAATAAACAAGAGTAACTAGATTTGTCTAATACAGAAATAGAAATCAAAGTTTGTCTAAAAGACGGTACTACATATGTCTCTTTCAAATCCAAATAATATCCTGTCTTCAATAATAATCTAAAAATCTCTATTGCTTCAACTATAGCTGATTTGTCATCACCCACATAGATGAATCTTTCAACATCATTTGGCTTTCGGCAACTCAGGCAACCCTGCATTGACACACTTATGTTAGTGATAGCACCCAAATCTGGCCACCAAGTGTGTATTGGCACTGAAGCTAAATTAACCTCAGAACAAACAAAATTAAGAAATGGACCTTTCTTTATACGCCATGAGTGATACTTAGTGCATTCCTTCTTCATATGTCCAGGTTTACCACACAAAAAATAACAAGAAGCCTGATTTTCTTTCTTTTGTTGTTGCTTGTGAGACCCATTATTAGTTTCCTTAGTCCTCTTTCTTTTCTTATTTTTATCTTGATAGGTACTAGCCAAGTGATCACTTTCAGCCTGTTATTGACTTAACCTTGCTTCTTCTTGCACACAATAAGAAATGAGGTCATTAATAGACCATTTGTCCTTTTGGCAGTTGTAACTGACCTTAAATTGACTGAATTGTGCAGGAAGAGAAATTAAAACTAAATACACGAGAAAATCTTCTAATAGCTCTTACCTTAGTGCTTTTAGTTTTGAAGTAATGTTTGACATCTCTAAGATGTACTCCATTATGATTGTTTTGCCTTTAAACTTCATTGAAATCAAGTTTGACAAAAGCGTAATTGTTTCAGCCTTATCATTTTTTACAAAACGCTTTTCAATTTCTTTAAGAAACTCAGTTGCTGTAGTGACCTTATCAGACACTTCACCCCTCAAGGTCTCTGAAATTACTTGTTTCATGATCATACGACTAATGTGATTTGACGTTCCCACTTCTCAATGTTTTGTTTTTCCTCAATGAAACTTTTGTCCGTAAGAGAAGCAAGTTGTTCAGCCCTTAATGCAAGGTCAAGATCCATGCAGCCGAGAATGATCATTATGCTTTCTTTCCAATCTTTAAAATTATCTTTAAGCATTGAAACTGAATTGATATTGGTAGAAATCATAAAAGCAGATTGATTAACTGAAAATAGAACAAAATAACATGCACATAATAAGATCAATAATTTAAACAATGGTCAATCCCATTAACAGATACCTAGCATAACATTAATATTTAGTCTTTGGAAAGAAATATTAATTTGTAAGTGGTACCTTTTTTTCAGTAATTAAATATGGACAATAAATTCTGTCAAATAATAAACCTTCTTTTGGGCCGATTTATTATTCACATAGAATCTTGATAATTATCCCATATTTATTATCACAGATAAATATATAATTCTGTCAAATATTAACCTTCCTTTGGGCCGATTAATATTTACATGAATCATATACTCACAACCGTCATAATATTTTAAAATAAACTAATTTCTAAAAAAGAGACTACTTTGGTAGCATATTATAGTCATTGATAAATTCTAAAATATTAATTATAACTGAACCATAGTTTGAATTTAATAATCCTAAATATAAATAACATAAAACTGAAAAGGTTATAAAATTATCTTTATTTGGAAATTTCTGAAATTATAACCTTTTGTAACTTTATTTTCCTCATTATATATTTTACAAAAAAAGGACATTGATTTGGACATAAATATCCTATATACAAATTCCTTATATTTCCTTACTAGTGACAATGCAAAATTTGGGGTATTCCCAATAACTAGTACCGAATTTAAGGTATTCCCAATAAATTGAAAACCATAAAAGATTGGATGTAAACCATGTCAGTTAGTTCCTCATACAAAATAATATTAGTTTTGGGATCGAGGCTCTCCAAAAAAATTTTTTTTAATAAAATACCAAAGTAGATGATTGACTCATTATAAAATTAAACACAAATAAAAACTAATTCTAAATAAGTTAATATGAAGTTGGCTTTGATGCCGCATGTTAAAACTTTATTTTCTAAACTTTAAAATCGAATTCTTTATATCAAATCATCAAGTAAATAAAACTAGATAGCGGAAGCGTATTTGAATCCATAGAAATAATACGATTCTTTACTTCTTAAGGTTTTGATCTTCTAAATTCTACACCGATTCTCTAGAGCCATAGTTTCAGGATGATGGGATACTAGAAAAGAAAAACTCTGGTACGAAATTAGGGACCATAACTGTATTTATACTTATAACTGTATTTATCTTTATCTTTCATAATTCCAATTTAGCCCCTCATAAATTAGAGATTACGAAAACCGGTATCTAGAAATATTTAGCCATACTTATCTTAAATATATGGTATCTCCACATATTTATCTTAAATATTAATAGCCCCATTAACTTTAACTTTAATAGATTAATTTGATTAAGACCCAAACCTTAATAATAACAGCATATGATACAATTATATACATATATACGTCCAACATCCAACACTCTTGCCACAAAATCTTCTTTCATCTTCTCTTCTTCCTGATTTATTCGTTTCAAGACATGGTTAGATCATGTTATTCATTGATGATTCTCAGTATCAAGCCACTGTATGTGAATATCATGTTTTAAACATTAGAATAGGTAGCCCACATTTATTAGCTTATGTTTCTTAAATGTACGTCTAGCATGATTTGGCATGAGGCTTGCATTTAAACTTATGTGTTTAGTTTATATTCCATTTAACTTATCTGCATCTATACTATCATTTAACATTTCCTTTGTGCAATTTTATGCAGGGAATTCTAGTGTTTGCTTCTGTAATGGCAACATTATGCTTGCAGATAATATTAGAATTTGTTCAGACTTTCCAATCTGATGTAAGTTCCTTCAAAATCTTTAGTTGTCTTGGTACTTACCGTATGTGAAATTTGGGCTCAGGAAGGTCATGTGTGTCTTGCCTTTTAGATTTTTTAGCATCTATAAAGCTCAGGAAATTGCAGTCTTCTCAAATCCCTTGCTCAGCCATAATCTATGGTTTTAATAAAAAAAACAAAACGCCTCCTTTTAGCAGAATCTTGAAACTAATGTTGCTATGGTCCAAAGGAGCAAGAGAAATGGGTAGTTAATATAATGCTTTCAACTCTTGTGAAGCTATTGCTGATTGTCTACTGCCACTCATTCAGTACGAGAACATTAAAGCTTATGTAGAGAAATGAATATGCTTCTTTAGATGTAGAGAAAACAGGGCTAAATGCTTGAGTCTTAAATTGGCCCGTTATGAATAAAATAATATTTTTTAGGCTTGTTGTGTTCTTCACAAGAGCTATTTTGCATTAATACTTATAAACATTTGTTCTACAGCCCACAACCCTCAAAAGATTTTGGGACCAATTCGCTACAATATATAACATAATTTTAAATATTATATCTACTAGATTTATAACGATTATAAAATATATTTCATTTAAATGGGTTGAACCAAGTGCAACAAGATTATGAAATTATAAATAAAATATTTTATTAAATACTAGATAAAATATCTTATTCTTTTTTTTAAAAAAAAGAGAAAAATTTTGTGCAAAGTTCAAATTCAAAAACAATGGATCAAAATAGTACAAAAATTCCCCCCCCCCCCATCTTGTTGTAAAATAATTCGATATCTTTTTTTAAAAAAAAATTTGAAAATTTTAGATGAGTATTATAAAACTAGTAATAATTTTTTCAAAAATATTCACTATTATTTAGAGCAAAAAAATATTTTAAGAAAATTTTAATTATTTTGAGAAAAAATATATGGGTTGATAATAAAAATATTAATGAGTTAGTTATAAATTCAATTATATGTTGGTAATGTTGTAGAAATTAAAAAAAATGTGGCTAGTTATTGTTTTGGGTTATTCGGTTAAATTTTGGTTAAAACCAAACCAAATTGAATTAATTTGGTTTGGTTAATTTGGTCGTAAGTTACAATTCGGTTCTTGTTTGGTTAACTTATACGAAATATGTATGTGTTACAAGTAGATTTATTGTTTCATTTCATTTTATTCTAACCGGGGATTTGCCAGCATGATTTATCGTTTTGTATGACTAATTGGGTTTTGCTCTTTTCATTATATGTATTGTAAGTGTGGTTTTCTCTTTGTCTAATATGAGCTTTGCATTGATGTAACTCACACAAATACTCGCAAGTGCACGACTTAATTTATGGTATATGGCTGCTGTCGAACCTATAAGAACTTGATAATTTTTAGAAAACTAAATAATCTCAACTAAATCAACATTCACTTAGTCATTAAGGAAAAAAGTTATTATAGATGAAGTTCTTATACATGAAGGAACTCTATCTTAGGATAATTAATTAAAGTTAGTAAAAAATTAATAATTATTTTTAATAAATATTCAAACTATTATTAACGGAATAAGTAACGGTTATTTTTTAATAGGAATTAAAGTGTGATATTAATTAAAAGCTTAAATGGTAGCCTAAATTTTTAGGACAGTAATCTTAATATTTCTTTGATTAAATAATTAATGCATCAAGTAAAATACACTAATATTAATAATTAAATACATATTAGTCAATTAATAATTATTTTATTATTGGCTAGGCTACCGGTGCCGATCACGAGCTAGAGAAGGACGTAGGCTGAGGCTAATAAAGGGTCAAGTGTAGGAATTTCGATGACGAAATTTTCGAAGATAGATATATTGTGAGATCCCTTGACTTAGTCACATATCAAATATCTACTGGGTTAGTTTCTGTTTATAAGTAACAATGGACTATAGATCTTTAACTTTACTTAACTACGTTTGAAGAGATGACATAGCCTATTAGTGTCCACTTTAGACCAAGTCATTATACTGCATGTGGTATCAGAGCCAGTTATCCCACGAAACCATGCAAATATATCATTACCTTGCTAAAAGTATAAGAGTCCCAGTTATCCCACGGAACCATGCAAATATATCCTTACCTCACTAAAAGTACAAGTCTGTTGTCCCTATGCTAAAGAGTTGTATTATAATTGTTAATCATTCTTTTATAGTGCTAATTTTTAATATTTGACATGGTGAATACTTTTGATTAAGTATTAAATGGTATGCGGGAGAATGTCATTGTGCTCTTTTTTTTTTGAGTGTTTTGTCAATTAGAAAAAAATACTCTGTTTAGAATCAATATTGAGGGACTACTTTAGATCATTTTCAAAGAGCACAAAGACTATTGGGTCATCCAATTCAATTGTTGTGAATAAAATGATATCTAAAACCCTAGTGGTGGTGTACGATGTAGAAGATATGAATGTTAAGGGCATGATTGAACAAACTCAAAAGTAAGAAATGCCAGTTTGGGAGGCTGGATTAACACTAATACAAAGTAGTCAAAGGTCTATCTAGCAAGAGAAATTTTATCAATATAGTGTACAAATATATAATAAGACACTACAGAAGAATGACCGTTAAAAATTACAAAAAATTGGATAATTGTTAAATAAGAATAAAATAAATGTGGAATAAGTTGATAGAATATTTTATATCATACATTATGCATATCTATGCACCTTTTTATTGTAAAAAAATATTTTTCAAAAAAAGCCGATATTTTTATTAACAGTGAAGGGATGTTTTGAAAAGTTGACGATCAAAATTTCCCTAGTAGGGATTGAGGTAGTGAGTTCTAGATCCAGAACAATTTGTAAATCAAAGGATAGATTAAAAGGGAACCATTGGAAAAATATGAGACTTTGAGGTATCGTATAGGTAATTGATTTATGAAGATATCTTTAATATATTCAAAAGCTTCTATTGAGTTAGAGGACATTCTATAAGTGAGTTATGAAATAAGCACCAGTATGGGATGGTGTGTCACTTATGTGTCATGCTAGGTGCATGTGATACTTAATCAATGAGCGTATATGAAACCCCTTTATAACTGTACGATATAGATGATGGTGTCATGAGAGAAAAAAATGCACGAAATGAATTATAGTCTGCTATGTGGCAAGATATGAGTTTATAGGAATTATGAAGATCAATGAAATATATAGACATGTGTAGAGTCATTTCAAATGACTATTCAAATGCAATAGAGGATCAACTTTTGAAGTGTCCTCAAACAATTTGGCTTTAGGATGTAGAAGTATTGAAGAAGTAGATCAAATAACTCACGTGATCAACCGTCACAAACTAGAAGTGGAAAGAAAATTATAAATCATGATTTTGTTAAAATGAACTTGCATAGGAAAATATGAAGATATTTAAACCAATTTCTATCGAACTACTTACAAGTATACCAGCGCATGATGGAAAAAATACCTAAAATAGTATAAAAAAGAACTTAGAGAAATGAATAATTTTCTCTTTGTGACCCTAATATATTTTCAAGGATAATAATTCCCAAGTTGGGGAGATTTTAAAACCCTGAAAATAACTAGGTTTTTTTATTTATGGTTTTGTAAATCTTGGAACAAATTTTAATAATATTAAATCAAATTAATTTGTAGGAATGATATGATAAATAAATAATAAATATTATTGGGCATATCAATTCGGTGATATTTATAAATTGTTTCCGATAAGCTTTATTTATTTTATTTTTTTATTTTTCCCTTTCATTTGAATAAGGTTTGACCACAGGTTGAACCTATTGGCTTTGAGTTGGGAGTTGTGAATGATATTTGATTTCTAAACTCTTTTGTTAATTGTCATTTAAATTTTGTTATTAGTTGTCTTTTCACATTTTAAGCATCTAATAAATTGAGCTAGTTGTGTGAAAAACTGTAGTAATTAATGAAGCAGTCGGATGTTATGAATGAGTTGGTGAAATCACGAAGGTATAAATTTTCAAGTAGAATTCAGAATTAGGTTATCACATTTCTTTCTGAGTGGAGAACTGATTAGGGATGCCAATTTAGAAAACAATTACAAAAGACTTTATTACTTTTATCTTCATATGTAATAGACATCCACAATGTTTTCTTTCCTCCCCTTTGTGTCGTCTCTTCCTTGTAACTAAATGAGGAAATATTAAAGAAGAATAGCTAAACAATGAGATTGACATATCAAATACTTCAACCTAAGAATAAAAAAGTTCACTTTCAATGTTAACTTATTAATATTAATGTTTACTACATTTTTTATATATATTTATTTGTTTATCTATTTGTTTTTTCACGTGTATGTTATTATTTATTTTTATTAATTATACATTTGTGTATTAGAGAGTGATACTATTATTATCATTCATGATTAATTAATATTAACTATTTGTTTATCTATCTATTTATCAAATTGTTATTTGTTTATTTATTTATATGTTTACTAACACGAATGTATGTTGACGTTTACTCTTGTTAGTCATGTATTTATATAGCATGATTATATTATTATTTTATAATTAGAGTATTATTTATTCTCATATATTTATTTTTTATCTATATATCCATGAGTTTATTTATTTATTAGTCATTTTTTATTATGTCTCGATTTGTGTGTTGGATGTTTAGTTTTAGGTGTGTTTAGCTCAATTTTCTTTATTATGATGTTATTGATGATGTGAGCACATACCGCGAGCATGTTAGTATGTTACTTAGGAGTGAGTTTCGATATAGTTTTCGGAGTCGGACATCGTCATAGATGAGACGTCTTGCTTTGAGCTTGGACTACAGGTTTGTTAGGATTCTTTACATCTTTATCGCTTTAGTATATCATAGATTTGATTCCTAGATTGTAGGACACATTAAGTGGTTATTTTATCGGACCCTACTTAACATGAACCGTCTAGACATATTTTACTTCCGGGATTAATAACCCTCGAGGGTGAGATTGGTTGCTTGTAAGGTTATTGAAGGATGCCTAGCTTGGTTGCTTGTAAGGTTACAAGTTGGTTTATCTAGTGAATCTATGAAGACCTACTCACCAAAGGACTTGGTGACCTAGAAGAGAGGAGTACTAGTTGATAACCTCTTTTTCTATTTTTTTCTTACTTAGATGTTGTTATCTTTTTTGCATTCACTTGATTTGCACACTTACTTAACTCCCTTGTGTTTGACTTGATCACTAGTTAGAGTTAAGTATTCTCAAGTTTTAAGCCATCTTATTACTTGACTTGTTTACCAACATAAGTAGCAATTTGGAATGGAACTTGTTCGGCCTCACACACATTCTTATTAAAGTATTTACATTTACTTGTCTTTCCAATTCATCTTTGTGCTTACTTGCTTTCTAGTTATTTTTACTTAAATTGTTTCCGTATTATTTGTCCATTGTTGTGATCTTTATAAGGCCTTAAAGTTGTCCACTATGAGTCTACCATACTTGTCATAGATTCTCACCACTTTATTTAAATTCAAATTTCACACATCGAATGATCATACTTTCCAAGGAAGTCTTCAATGTTATCGTTGAGCCTTTGGTCAAGTCCTAATGTTCAGACCAAAGTTTACACGAATATTTATCAGTGAAGTCTTTGAATAGTTGAGCCACTTTTAGGTGAACAAGTCTTCATATCCAAAGTATTTTCCTTAAATTTTAATATCTTTGTCCAAATCCTTGTTCAAGTTGACCACAACAATGACAGAACTTATAAGTTGATGTCAATACATGTTCACAACTTGTATTCAAGCTTTATCATCAACATGATTTAGCTGAACTAATTAATTGAGTTTCATCATCAAAATAAGATAACTTTGTAAGTACCAAGCCATAAGCTTAACAATCTCCATCTTTTTGGTAATGATAACTTAACTTAACACTTTGTCTTCAATCAAACATTTCCTTAAGAAATGATCAAGTCCACATGACTTTAATCGCCACTTTATTTGTTCTAATTCATCAATAATTAACTTAGAACAACATTCATATTTCAAGTCATGAATTATGTTTCATTATTAAAAACTAAATGTTAGCAAATCCAGGATTTAACAATCTCCCCCTTTGATGAGGGCAACAAATGTAATTCCTTTAAACAAAGTTTATGGCCAATCTTCATGAAGCGTTTTCTTAAATACTATACTCCCCGTTGATTGATGAGCACAAAACTTCCTTTGATTACATTGTACAATCTTACCATTAGTCATGACATAATAACTCCCCCTTTGTCTCATTAAAAATATAACTCAGGAACTTACAAAATAATGCTAGTCCATGTTCCAACTTGGAAGAATCATGACACTTTAAGAATTGTCATCTATGGTCTCAAATTGTGGCCTAAAAAGTAAAACATCTTGAAGAATTGTGATAAAAACCAATTGAAAGTTGTATACAACCAAAACCACAAATTAACATGTATTTTTTAAAATAAAATCATTCATATTTTCAATTTTATTTATTTCCCAAATTTAAGGTAATAAAATAAATAAATTTACCTATAGGATATGGATGTGCTAGTAAGAACATATCCTTTATGAACTCATTTTATCATGTTGTAGCCAAACAATATCTTTCTTTTGCATTTAGCCTTCACATGTCCAAGCTTACAACAATAGTTGCATATAGGTCCTTCTGATATACAATTGTGAAATGTATGAATTTTCGCTTTGCCCTTTCCTTTGTGAGAACCGAATGTTGTAGCTTGCTTCTTTTTTATAGCTTTTGATTCTTCCACACTTCTTACACAATTATTTGAAAAAGATTCTTTAACTTGTGAATTGTTAAATTTACCTTTACATATTTCTTCACCCAGTCCAAGTTTGCGAAAAGGACTCTTTTGTTTGCAACAAAATGTTGAAAGCTTGTTTGATCCACCAAGTATCTTTTATAATTCATCATCCTTTACCACTATTTATTGTGCAAGTTTTTCATTTGTAGAGATTAACTCATCTCATTCTTGCTTAAGCTTGGCTACTTTGTTTTTAAGCTCCTTATTATCCGATTGAAGAGTCTCAACCTTGTACTCTTGTTCAAGCCTTGCCACAATGTTTTCTAATTCTTTTTTTTTTTTGAAATCAGTGTCTCAACGAATTCCCTAATTTTTTTTGTTGCTCTTGAGAATCTTGATTATTTCTTCAACAATTTCGTAAAAATCATCATCTTCCTTTCCTTATTCATCTTGAGCCATAAAACTAAAAATTTTGTTAGTTTGATTATCAATAATGCTACGCTTCGAAGATTCACATTTATCCCTTTTATTGCATCACACAATAGACTTATGTTCAATAAATTACCCTTATGACTTTCCACAAGACAAACATTCTGAATTAAGGAGGATTTACCAACAATCCATTTTTCAATAAATTTCCCTATACCATTATATCCATAAATAACTCTTCCCCTATTACAAGATTCAAGACTAGAGAATATAGATGGATCCATAGTCATATGTCTAGAATACCCACTATTTAAATACTACATGACATGATCCATAGATATGACGCTAGATGTCATTAAACATGATACCTTAGATATCCAATTCAAATTATTAAGTTTCATGCTGAATCTCAATTTGCAAGTATAGGATAAATGACCAATCTTACCACAAGTCAAACATAAAGGAGAAGCTTTAGACTTTACTTGATTCGGAGATTCAAGTATAGTTGAGGGATGCAAAACCTATGCTGGTCGAACCAAGAATGATAGCTTGATATAATTGCCAAAAGTAGACTTCCCACTAATTACAATCTGATTAGATGGTGTAAAACCCCATTTTTGGGTTAGGGTTTTACCCGATTTAAGTTTTCCCTATTTGGGTCAGTATCGAGTTGGTTTGAGCGAGATCGAGCCAAACTAGTTTCAGATTATGAGTATGGGCCTAAATGGCCGTATGAACATGTTATGGAGGCTGAGTATGCCCGACATGCAAATTATAAGATTACGAGTTATCAGTGTATGCTAAGGTATACGGATTTGTTTGTATGTATTAGACAAGATTTTGGCCTAGATTTAGGCCGTTGCGGCGTTTAGTATCCGTTTGGGATTTTATGGGTACATCATTTGCATGCATCATAGGAATTTTAGATCACTCGATTTATGCCCCTATGGGCCCAATTTGATTGAGTTCAGTGTTCGAGGCCCATTTAGCCTTCCTACCTCGATTCCCTCCGATAGAGTCAATTTCAGGACTCGAGTCAATTTCGAGTTCGGACGGTCTCGATCCGAACTTGCCGCCATATCTATAGTGCGTGTACCCATATGTGGGCCCATTAGTCCACGAGCTGTCGACCGTCAGATCGTGCCACATGGCATGATCGAAGCCATTCACTCAACCCTAGCTACCAAATATATATCCTTATGGTTTCCCCCCCCGTTTTCACGGTTACGCCGCCGCCACTTCGACTCGCCGCCGGTGAGCCTCCG
>JAVDBV010080920.1:0-13126 GCA_032619315.1 Piper longum | reverse complement strand
TTGAGATTTTAAATTCCATGGTTTTCATCTTGATTACCAATTCCAAACGAATGCATGAAAATTAAGAAGAGGAAGAAGAAAATTACCCGAGCAAAGAGGAAGCAGGTGCCAATCTGAAAGAAGGAATGAGGGTGACGCCCTCCCCTTTTACCCTCTTTTATAATGAAACAAGTGACGGCTAGGGTACGTGGAAGCACCCTTTTACCGTAATACTTTTAACCGGGTAATTAGGTAATCGATATAATTCACTTAACCATTTAAATGGTTACACGGTATGGTTCACTTAACCGGTTAAATAGGTAAATAGTTGGTTCACTTAAATGGTTGAACGGGTAAATCATAGTTAACCAGCTAACGATAATTATTTAAATGAAAAAAAAATAAATTTTCCCACATTCGATCCTACCGTGTCGAACGTTATTATTATTTTATTTTTATTCTTTTTTTTTTTCGGGTCTTTACATAACATGTCAGGTGCTTAACTCTGTACACCAATTCATTAAATATAGCAAGGTTTGCCAGTAATTCTATTAGTAGTTCCCCGGGTTGATGGCCTCCACTTCTACTGACATAGCTCAAAGTCTAGCTAGCTGTTGACCCTTGTCTACCTTGCCCTTCCGACTCAACGCGTCGGCTACAACATTCGTTTTCGCTAGATGGCATAAGTTTTGGAAGTCATAGTCCTTCAAATATTCTATCCACCGACTTTATCAAAGATTAAAGTCATTTTGTGTGAAGATATACTTCAAACTCTGGTAGTCAGTGAACACTTCGAACTAGGCTGCATACAAGTAGTGTCTCCAAATCTTCAGAGCAAAAACAACTGCTGCCAGCTCCAAGTCATGGGTTGGATAATTTTGTTCATGAATCTTCAGTTGGCGAGAGACATAAGACACCACCTTACCATCTTGCTTAAGGACGCATCCTAACCCTACCAAAGATGCATCACTAAAGACCACAAATCCTTTACTGCCATTTGGCAAGGTCAAGACTGGTATAGTAGTTAGACTTCTTCAAAGATTGGAAACTCTCATCATAGTTGCTACTCCATTCAAAGTTGGCTCCCTTGTGTGTGAGCTTAGTCATTGGAGATGCCACCAAGGAAAAATCTTTAATGAATTTCTGATAGTAGCCTACTAGCCCAAGAAAACTTCGGATATCTGTGACTGACTTGGGTTGTGGCCAATCAGTGACTGCTTTCACTTTTGATAGATCCACTTCAACTCCTACCATTGAGATAATATGTTCGAGCAAATTCACCTCCTTCAGCCAAAAGTCACACTTTAATAGTTTGTCAAACATTTGACTCTCCCCTAGGGCAGGTGTTTCACATGGTCCTCTTCATTATTTGAATAGACCAAAATATCATCTACAAACACGATAATACTTGTATAATATGTGTGGAATACCGTGTTCATAAGTGACATAAAGGCTACTGGTGCATTTGCTAGACAAAGAGGCATGACCAGAAACTCATAATGCCCATACCGTGTTCGGAAAGCCATTTTTTGTATATCCGATTCTTATACTTGTAATTTGTGATATCCGGACTTCAAGACTATTTAAGAAAATTCTCTGGTTGTTTTCAGCTGATCAAATAAGTCATCAGCCCTTGGTAAGGGGTACTGGTTCTTACATGTCACTTGATTGAGCTAACGATAGTCAATATACACAGTCGAAGTGAGTCATCCTTCTTCTTTACAAAAAGAACAGGGGCTCCCCAGGGTGAAGTACTTGGCCGTATCAAGCCTCCCTACAACAACTCTTCCATTTGACTCTTTAACTCTTTGAGTTCTGTCGGAGCCATGCCGTATGGTGCTTTAGAGATTGGTGTTACTCCAGGTGCCATTTCAATGACAAACTCCATTGCCCGCTTTGGAAGTAACCCCGGAAGTTCATCTGGCAATACGTCTGGAAACTCTGCTACAACTAGAATCATGGACAACTCTTTGGATTTGGATTCAGACTCCACTAGGTTAGCCAAAATGACTTGACAACTCTCACTGAACCACTCGGTTGCCTCACTAATTGACAAGATACAAGAAGATGGATCATGTAATAACCCTTGGAAAATCTCAGAATTACAAGGAGAGGTCAGCCGTTCCTAACATTGTGATTTCACCATCCCAAGTTGCAAAGGTGACTCTATAACTCTTGGATAATGAAGATCTTTGGAGTCCTAAACTCCTAATTAATCAAGATGAAAGGAATGAATGTGTACACCCCGAATCAAATAAGACATCCACAATAATACTTCGAATCAGAATTTTACCTCGAACTTTGTGGTCATCCTCCTCAGCGTCCTCAATTTCTACAGCATAAAGTTTTGCCTTCCCTTTGTCCACCGGTTATGTAGGTGCAGGGTAGCGAATAGGAGCTGCTGCCTTCCCTTTCTCAGGCTGCTCATGTTGTTGCTTCAGGGGCTGACGACACTCTTTTTGCATGTGTCCCATCCTACAAAAGTTGTACACCCAACAGGGCTCGTTGCATGTGGCCCTGAATGCATTTTCCTAAAATTTTTACATTGTCGATACAGAGAATCCTCAAACTTCCTTTTGAGGTTCCACTCGACACTCCTTTAGTAGTTCTACTATTGTTGTCTTGCAGACCGGTTTTGGCTACTACCCTTGGTGGCATTCTTATCTTGCATAGTAGCCTTCCCTTGTTTCTATTCACGGTCATGCTCATACACCAACTTATGAGTACTGGCTGCCTCAATCACTTCGGTTATGGTACTCCTCAAATCTGGCTTCAATCCCCAGAAGAATTTGTCCGCTCTAGCCTTGTTAGTTGCTAGAATCCCACATGCAAATTGCTCCAACTGTAAGAAATTCTTGGCATATTTCCATACTGAATCCTCCCCCTGAGCCAGAGTGGCAAATTCATGTGCTTTCTTCTAGACAGTGGACTCAGAAAAGTACTGTCCATTGAAAGCTGCTACAAATTCCGCCCATGAGATGAATGAGATCACACGGTGATAAGAAGTGGTTTTTCCCATGGATTTCCACTAGTAAGATGCTTCCTTATGAAGCATGCCTATTGCCAACCTCACTTGATGATGGTGGGGCACAGAGAGCTCTGAATGCTTTTTCAGTAATGTCTATCCAGCTCTCCGCCTTCATTACGTCAGTCCCTCCAATGAATACCTCAGCTCCATTTTTCCAGAACATTTCCACAGTGTATTGGTCACTATCATCCACAACTGGCGGCACCACTTGTTGGACTACCGGTAGCACTGGGTTTGGAATCTCCCCTCGCTCACCCGAGTCAGCTAACCCTGCCCACCCTAGGGCACTCCCCCCATCACCATCTAGGATGTTACTAGGACCTGCGCCGATTGGCTTCACTATCTATGGGTGCTTGCTATTTGAAGAGTCAAAGATTTTTTTTTCTCGTTATCACTGATTAATGTGTTTTCCTTTTAAGTGATGACTTAGTCTGGTTAGCGGATGAATTTGTTAATTAATTAATATTAAGTAACAATGGGAAAAGATAATGACTAGACTTTTCCACAAGGTACTTGAGTCATAAGATGTGAGCTTGTGGTAGACTGGGGTCTGATACCACCTGTAATGACCCAGCCAAAGTACAACGTAATGGGTCTAAGTCATTTCTTTAAATGGTTAAGCAAAGTTAAAGATTTATTATCGAGTTTCACTTATAGACTGATAAACAAGATCTTATAGCTCAGTAGGTATTAGATGTGGGACTAAGTTGAGGGATCTCACAATTGACCCACTTTTGTAAATTTCGGCCTCCAAATTTCTACACTTAGCCCATTGCTAGCCCTGACCCATGACTTCTTTTGGTCTTTGACGGGCAGCCAAGCTAATGTCCCTTATATAGCCCACCATCTAACATGGAACTAGGTTGCTCGGAGCATAAGTGAAACATATTATTTGGTTAACATAAATAAGAAACTTATGTACATAGATTATCCATGCTTGAAACTTAGTTAAAATCCACCCTAGTGACTAACTAGTTAGTCTTGTAGTTTCTAGCTAAGGCTTCTGGAAAACCATAATAGTAACTTAAGTAATTTAATTGAATATTGAATGAGTTAGATACCCCTTCAACTAACTAGTTAGCCTTGACAAATAACTATAGAATCAACTAAGTCCTTCACCTATTTGACTTCTAGAGAGTCAGCTTCTTCACACTTGAGAAAAAGTACACAAATTCCTTCATCTGCCAAGGTTGACTTCACTCTAGCAAACAAAACTTGCTATTGGCCTTTTGATCCCTAGGGTCATGCCTTAATAGTTGTAAACACAACATGTCAACAACAACAATACTAACTATGGGCCACTGAATACTTGTATACATGGATGCTTAGTCACTGGCCTAGTTAGTAGTTTTCATTTTTTTACACCTAGGTGCTCTGATGAGTCTCACATCTTATGTCCTAAAGAGATGTGGCAGCCATCCACAGAGCCCACATGTTAAACCACAATCGATCAGGTGTTCTATCAGAATAGTGGCCAGGGTTACTAGGGTAACAACCATTTCTTTGCAGATTAGTCTTATTTATTCTATTTACTTATTTACTACATATGTAAGTAGTGGAGTTAGTATTATTATTGGTACCTAGTGGATAACTTTGCTTGTGCCTAGGTATTTAGAGGCATCAGAGAGACGGGAAGTAAGAACTCAGCATATTTGGATTTATTTTTATTTGCTTATTAGAATAACAGATTTGTTGACCTTCTTACTGAGTTGGTACTTGCACAGATATATTTTTCATTGGGATATATGGACATATGTAGTCGTTATATCTGGTGACATAATGAAATGATCAGCATATTTTGTATTTATTTCCACAAGTTAAAGGATAACTTTGTTATGTATCTTTAATAAAATCTTGATCACATAATTAATGTAACGATCCTGGTTTATGAAGTATCATGGGTGTAAATTGAGGTCGTTACAAGTTGGCATCACAACTTGGTTTTATTTTTGTTGTCATGTGTACCTCACATATGTTCACATTATTGAAATATCTTTAGATTACCACGTCCCTTAAAAGATAGAATAAGAGGTTCTAGCTTTCATATGCTGGAGGTTTGTTCTCAGTTTCTTAATGTGGTGCAGAGATAACTAACAGGATCACCAAATAGTAGCAACAAACTAGAAATGAGCAATTGCAACAACAGATTTATAAAATCCAGCAAAATATCCGGAAATTGACTGCTGTATTGAATGGCTTCGCTCAGAATTGTCAAGCTACTCAGGAAGCCATTCAACAATTATTAGCTCATGCAATTTAAGGTGGACAGCCATAGGTAGGACCTCAACTCCAAGACGAGCAAGAGGTGCTAGAGGAGGAGCCTCACGATCTAGTGGTTGTAGTACCTCCATCACCACCTGCAGTACCAGTCTATCTAGGGGTCTACACTTAGGAGAAATTCATCAAGAAATAAGGTAAATATTTCAAGGGTACTAGTGAACCTGACAAGGCCAAAGCATGGACTCTGAACATGCTGAAAACCTTTAGGGCAATGAAAGTGCATAAGAACCATTGGTGAGACATGTTTCTTGCATGTTTGACTAAGGGGCGGTTTTGGGGACAAATTTATGAAGGCTTTCAATGTTACATACTTTATCCAAAGCAAGTCAGAGAACCAAAAACAACAGAGTTTAGTAACATTCAACAAGGTAATCTAACTGTCCGAGAGTTCCAACAAAATCTACAATTGGAACGATTTTACGCCAAGGCTATACACTGCTAAGAGAGATTGTAATGACCCACCATTTTACACAATATTGTTAGCCTAGCCAGCCAGGTGTTACTCAAAAATATAACTAACCAACCTGCCCTAACTGGATCAGGTGTTACTTAAATGCTAAATAATTTCTATTAAAGAAAATAAGTCTAACTCATTAAAATGATTATCCTACAATCATGGACCGTTTCCCATAGCCACATTTATAATACAAGAGAATAAAAAGGAAGTCCACTCATTATCCATTCACCACCTGAGTTGGTAAAAGAACCACCCAGTTCTCTCTTAGTCTTTAGTTTCAGCTGCTAACTTGCGGAGGAAATTTTGCGTTAGTAATGAAATACTAAGTCATATAATTAAATAAAACAAGTCAATAAAAACTCTATTCATTAACACCCAGGTCATTCTGAGATTTATAGCTATCAGGTCCATTTTGACATTATTGGACTGTTCGGTCCATTCTAACATGCCCATTATGAGATTATGGCATGTCATGTCTATTCTGACATGAGCATTTAGAATTTATGGGCTGCCAGGTCAATTTTAACATGTCCATTATGAAAGTAAGGACTCTCAGATCCATTCTGACATAACTATTTAGAGATTTTGGGTTGTCACCATTTTGACATATCCATTATGAAATTATGACCTATCAGGTTTATTCAGACATGAGCCTTTAGAGTTTATGGGCTGTTAGGTCCATTCTGACATGTACATTATGAAATTATGGTCTGTCAGGTCCATTCTAACATGACCATTTAAAGCTTATGGGCTGTCAGGTCCACTTTGAAATTATGAAGGGTGGGGCCTCGTGTCGGACTAAGTCAATTCCTCGACCACGGTTGCACTCGGTGCATAATGGTCGAATCTGGGCTTAGGCCGACCATATTGCCCACAAGAAAAAATACAACATTTTAAATAATTATATAGACCTAGTTAGCTCATACGTAAACCCGCAACTGCAGCAAACGATCCTAATCTGAACGAGAACATAAAATTATACATAAGTATAATTTTGTTCGAGTAGAAATGCATGCAACTACATAATTAATATATCTGTCATGATTAAATTTAGACAATATAAAACATGGCATATTCAACAAAGCTACTGAAATAACTAATTATTCATAAGACTTAATCATTTAAGTTCTACTTAACTTATAAATTAATTATCTGAATCATAATTCTCACTTGACATCTAATAAAATATTAATCAATTTATAAAAAAAATATTTGATTATTTGGTATAATCATTAACGGATTTGTATTATTCTAATTTAAGGATATTACTATTTTAAAGGTTAGAATTTTTTTATCTCATTATTCTGTTTATTGATCTTTACACCATTATAATTTATTAACCCATTTTCTACCTGGCTAACTCATTATTAAAATAATTACTTTATTTACCCAATGTTAAATTTAATGCGGTAATGGTCATTAATCATTTATAACCATCCAATTCAATTTAATCGCTTCTAATAAGCCGATTACTTGTCAACCATTTATCATGACCTTATTTTTATTATTTATGGCGATTTCATATAAGAATTTATTTGTTTAGCCTTTTAACCAGTAATCAATAAGAAAAATTATTTTTAAAGATTTATTACGAGTTGGTATTATTTTTAACTCTAACCGTATTGAGTCAAGCATAACTTATAAAACTGTCATCTTCTTCTTCCCTTCTCTTCTCCACCAGTAGCCACCCACTTCACCGCCTCTGGCTGCCACCGTTCGCCTCCGACCGCTGCAAATCGCCACTGCCCATCTCTGTTGTGCCGTCCAACTGCTGGGACACTGGTATTGCCCTGATTTCGCTTATTCCGCCACCCCTAGTGACGCACTCATGTTGCCGATTCCGCTGTTGGTGTTCGTCGCCGGCCATATTGGGTGATCGCCTCAACACCGTCGACCCTCCAAGGACCTTTCCCGACCAGATTACAACTATAACACTCCAATTTCGGTTCATTTAAGAACCGGATCAAAAATATTACGATCGAGTCAAGACATGTTTAATATTATTAGTCAGTGAGACTCGATCTATAAAATAGATCGAAATAACCCTCTTGGTGTCATTAGAATGGAAGACATGTCAAATAAACATCAAAATACATCAAATATAAAAAAATGCAAGAAAGAAAATCTTATGTTGAGCTCAAGTGTGTGTAGCATTTATCTATCATTCCGCCAAAGTCGATACAGGATTTGCGAGACCTACATATATTATAAGAAAATCGTCGGTAACGAATGTTACTGGTCCAGAGGGTTTTTACAGCCAGTTCGGTTATTTCCTGAATTAGGTTAGTAGGTTCCGGCCCTTCTTGCCGTGGTTTATATATGATATGCTGTAAGTTACTTGGCCTTAGCCGCTTTCGGCATTTGGTAGGCCTGTTTGAATGCGGCGGCACGCCCAGCTTTATAATGTTTGGTCCAATTTAATCGTATATAATTAGATGTTAAGAGTGTGTCCTCTGTATGTCTTTTGTGTGCTTGCCGTGTGTTTGATAACATTTCGGACCGTCCTAACCCATTTTGGGACATGCAGTGCAATTCCCAAAGTGGACCTGATTGCTTTAGCATAAAAACCCTAAGTTTTGGGTTTTTAGATAACCAAACCCATACCACTTTTAGCCATACCAACACACTTTTAGATAACCCAACCCAACCTATACATTTATAGATAGGTATGGCACCCATACTCCTATTGGTATGGCACCCATACCCCTTAGGTATGACACCCATACCCTATAGGAATGACACCGATACCCTATAGAAATGGCAGCCATACCTCTATAGGTATGACACCTATACCTCTAGAGGTATGACACCCATACATCTATGATATCACCAAGCGAATCCATACCTCTTTAGGTATGGTGCCCATGCCTATGACATCTCCACCCTTCTTATATAAAATCCACCACTTCCCACTCCTTTTTACCATTTCTCTTTTCTCCTCCGACCAATTTCTTGAACTCTCGTTGACCTCCTTCTTCCTCTTTAGAGCTAAAACTAACCCCCTCCACGTTGCTAGAAACCTTGGGTGGTAGTCTATATATGAATGTTAGGAGAATTTTTAGTACTCATTTATTCTATTTTTCCAACTAAAAAAATAGATATGACTTTTATAATGTATCTATGACACTGAAATGCACCATTTTAGTATAAAAATCATATATTGCCATTATGATATCCAATTTACACGATTATTATTTTTTTGCACTAACAACATATAGCTATACTATAACGACCCGGCCCAAAGTGCGACATAATGGTCCTAAGTCATTGCTTTAGAATGGTTAATCTAAGTTAAAGATCTATAGTCCATTCACACTTATAAATAGGATCTTCGCCTGGTAGGTATTTGATGTGGGACTAAATTGAAGGATCTCACAATCCGCCCACCTTAATAAATTTCGTCCCCGAAATTCCTACACTTGGCCTGTTACTAGCCCCAACCCACGACCTTTTGGTCCGTGACTGTCAGCCTAACTAACGTCCTTAGTCCAGCCAACAATCTAATATGGAACCAGGTTGGCTTTGATTCCATTTGTAATAACCCTACCCAAAGTGCAACATAATGGGTCTAAGTCATTTATTAAAAATGGTTAACCCAAGCTAACAATCTATAGTCAATTCCTACTTATAAACAGGATCTTAGGCTGGTAGGTATTAGGTGTGGGACTAAATTAAGGGATCTCACATATACAACTTTGGTTTTGTGTGTTTTACCTGCCATGACATATAATTTACATGTCTGAGGGTAAAGGTTGAGGAAAGGTTGCGACGTGGACCATTGTGGTCATATAAGCTCTTCTTTCTCCGATTTTTACTCTCTGAAATTGTAGGATCTGTTGATGCACTAATATAACCACTAAATAATCATGAACATAACCCATAAGTACGATGTGTATTTCCTATGTGTTTATGACTGTGAGTATGATCTGTGATTTTGTGAGATTTTAAGCAATGAATTTTAAACTAAAAAAATCTTCTAAAATTATATGACACCAAAATAAATGTATGCTATGATGGTTCTGCCAACATGTTTTATCTTTATATTATTGTATTTAGTTGTGGAGTTATAATACTTTGGGGCAACACTAACCATCGTCTGCAAGGTATATATAAGCCCCAGAGTCCTGGAACATGACAAGGAGCTAAGTCAGGTACGCGAAACGTATTTGGCTATAGCCGTTTGTGTATTAGAGTAAGGTGGGTGGAGGAGTTTAAGGTTCACACCACTTGAAGACCCACGTGAAATCCAGGTATTAGGGTTTGATGCCTTGATACTTGATGATGCTGGGTAATTATCTTGTGCTTTAATTATTGTTCACGTAGGGTACGTGGAACAGGTAACCATGACCTTTGTTTAAATATTCGCATCATCTTCATGTAACTAATAAGAAGACCCGAGCCAATCACTTGAACTAAGTAGAAAGAATATGATACACGCAAGAACATGCAACCTCAAAACTGTGGTAGGAGTATGCTTCTTCTGCAGTTGGGAGTGATCATCACATTTTTAAAGTCACCGCTCATAGTCGTAGGGAGTGTTCATATAGGAATCCGTTAAGTGTTAGATTCACCTTCTTAGTACAAACTCTGCACGTATTCTATGAAAACCAAACCTGGTATCCATCTTAAGCCTCTATGGAGGGTTGAGATCCACTTCCATAAAGTCTGTACGCAATAGCCCAAGGAGTCACTTCAAAATAATAATATCACAATTCGGTCCTTCCTTTAAGTCCAAATTGGGGTTTTACAAATTGGTGTCAGAGCCCCACCACTCTGTGCCGATTCATAGCCTAACTGGCAGGTATGTCTTCGTGTGTGTTTTAGCTAATTTTCTTTTTGGTGTTTCCAGCAGTTAGCTTGTGAGTGGTTGTTTGTGAGCTGCAGTTTGCAAGCCGTCTCTCTCTCTCTCACTTAGTTTATGGTTAATGTTATTGGTTATATAGTCTGATCAGATGGTAGGAGGACACCGAGGTAGACCGCCGCAACGTCGTTGGCCTTCCCCTGGTAGGCAATCCCGATCTTCCGTGCAGGAGCCTGTGGTAGATCCCCAAATAGACCTGATTAGGGTCCTGCAAGAGGAGCAGCAGTCCCTGAGGGCAGAGCATATGAGAGCTGTGGATGACCAGCAGCGGTCCCGTGAGAAGAGGCCAACAAGTGAAGAGACATCAGCTGAGGCCTCTGAGCTGGAGCTAGTACCAACACCGCCACCCACCCGCTCAGTATCCCCATATTCCACCAGTGCAGCCAGCTATAAGGCTGTTTGATATTCCCACTTCGGGGTTGCCAGTGGGACTTCCGCTCCCAAGACAGACTGGCAGTGAGTCAGAGACAGCTAGAACCAGTCGTTTTGTTGTTGGAGAGGGCTTAGGTAGTCAGGGCCCCATCACACCAGGGAGTGTTGGGATGTTGAGCGCTTCTTAAAGAATGGGGGATATCTATTCAATGGGAGCAAAAATCCCGAGGTCGTGTTGGAGTGGATCGACCAGGCTAGATCAGTGTTGGTACACTTGGGGTGTCCCCCTGAACTATGGGTGCGTGTAGCCACTGGGGCTATGCAAAGCATGGGTAGACTTTGGTGGGACTCTGCCCACACTGCCTTCCTAGAGGGCAGAGCCCTCGAGCATATTACATGGGACGAGTTTAGGGAGGTCTTTTAACTCCCAGTACTCGTTCATCACTCACTATCAGGGCAAAGAAGAAGATGGAATTCCTCTCTTTGAGGCAGCAAGAGGGTATGTCCATAGTAGAGTACCATTCCAGGTTCCTGATGCTGGAGAGGTTCGCCCCTTGTAGCTTCTCATCTGAGACGGAGAGGGCTGCCCATTTTGTAGCCGGATTACGCATCAGTTTGCGAGCGGTTGTGGCGACATTTTCTTGTGCGACTCTTGCAAAGGCCATTATGAGGGCATTAGAGTGCGAGGATGCACATGGCTCACATCATAAAGCCAAGAGCAGCACACTGTCTGGCAAGAAGGGGCAGAAGAACAAAGCAGAAGATCAGCATGGCCCACAACCATAGAGACAGAGGACATGTGGTGGAGTGACGATGTACACAGCCGAGGGGCAGTATGTGCAGAGGTTTCCCCAGAAAATGCAAACCTTCCAAAGGCAGCTTGATTCAAATGTATGCTACGGCGGTTCTGCCAACATGTTTTATCTTTATATTATTGTATTGTGTTGTGGAGTTATAATACTTTGGGGTAATACTAACCATCGTCTGCAAGGTATATAAGCCCCAAAATCCTGGAACATGATGAGGGGCTAAGTGAGGTACACGAAACGTATTTGGCTACAGAACTTTGTGTACTAAAGTAACGTGGGTTGAAGAGCTTTTGGTTCACAACCCTTGAAGACCCACGTGATGTCCGGGTATTAGGGTTTGATGCCCTGATACTCGATGATGTTGTGCAATTCTCTTGCGCTTTAATTATTGTTCACGTAGGATATGTGAAATAGGTAACCATGACCCTTGTTTAAATACTTGCATCATCTTCATGTAACTAATAAGAAGACCTAAACAAACCACATGAACTAAGTAGTAAGAATATGATACACGCAACATGCATCCTCCAAACTATAGCGGGGTATGCTTCTTCTACTGTTGGGAGTGATCAACACATTTTTAAAGTCACCACTCATAGTCATAGGGATGGTTCTACCTCTTTTACAACTATGGGTATTCATATAAGAATCATTTAAGTCTAAGATTCACCTTCGTAGTACAAACTATGCACGCATTCTATGAAAACCAAACCTGGTGTCCGTCTTAAACCTCTATAGAGGGTTGAGATCTGCTACCATAAAGTCTGTATGCAATAGCCCAACGAGTAGCTTCTAAATTATAATATTACAATTCAGTCCACCCTTTCAGGCCGAATTGGGGTGTTACATGTAACACCCCAATTTCGGTTCACTTAAGAACCGGATTGGAAATGTTACGATCGAGTTGAGACATGTTTAATATTATTAGTCAGTGAGACTCGATCCATAAAATAGATCGAAATAACCCTCTTGGTGTCATGAGAATGGAAGACATTGTCAAATAAATATCAAAATACATCAACTATAAATAAATGCAAGAAAGAAAATCTTATGTTGAGCTCAAGTGTGTAGGATTTATCTGTCCTTCCGCAGAAGTCGATACAGGATTTGCGAGACCTACATATATTATAAGAAAACCGTCAGTAACGAATGTTATTAGTCCGAAAATAACTAATACAATCTGGCAAATGGGTATTCCATTACCCACGAAAACATATGAAACTTCAAGAATGCCTCACACCGGGCAGTAAGCAAACATTCTTAAACAAATGCCGGCTCGCATGCACGGCTCATAATCATAATCATACATACAAACAGCGCTTACGCCCTCACACCTTCCA
>JAVDBV010080919.1:0-18494 GCA_032619315.1 Piper longum | reverse complement strand
CTTCGGCTCAAGGCCAGGAGTAATATGGAGGACGTAGAGGGCTGAGATGAACGAGAATGATATTTGATGCAAGATGCAATAGATGAGATGATTAAGGAAAGAGAAAGAGAATGAGATGGATGGGGGATGCTGCCGCTCGAGGGCGACCGGCTCCTGTTAGTGCCCTTGTGAGAGTTCTTGAGGAAGTATATGGTTTTTATTCAACAAGAGGGTTAGCTCTCCTGTGCCAGTTTGATATTAGTTATTTTCCGGACCGGTAACGCTCGTTACTGACGGTTTTGTAATATATGTAGGTGAAGTCTATGAGATAGAAGTGTCAGCCTGGACAGAGGAGCAATGAGGTCTTTCGCACACACACATGTATTCGGTGACTGAATATTTAATATTTTGTTTATATTTTTATTATATTTGAACTGATGTGAGGTAGTGAAAAGCATGATAATATGATTGAGTGTTAAGATATAATACCATGATGTGAATAATGAATAGAGGGCATAGGTGGTTTTCATCTTAAGACACCGAGAGTAGATCCGGGTCGGCTTAACCGAATCTAGTAGATTATCGAACGGTTCGGTCGCCGGTAGCATTTCCGGGTCGGTTCACGGGTGAGCCGAATCGGGGTGTTACACTTTTCCCCTCTTTTTCCTCTATTTTTCTCTCTTTTTGACGTCTTTAGGACGAGAGCCGCGGCGTGGCACTAGGCCATAAGGCAGTGGCACTAGCATGCGTGTGGTGCATCATGCGTGTGCTAACCCAGTGCCGCACCTCTGGCATGCGTGTGGTGTGTCATGCGTGTGCTAAGCGTCATTAGTGAGCACCATGAGTGACACGGCGATGACGCACAGTCGAATCCGTGCTATTCGACATCTTTCAATTTTCAGATCTTAATTCGCCTTGACAATTTAACGTTGGGTTGTCAACTAATTTATCAATCAGATCAGATTATTTTAATAATGATTCAGATACCTCGTGATTGTTTAGTATATTCGATTTCTCAAGTTTTGATGTCCAAATCCCCGAATATGTTGACATCTTTTGATATCTCAATTGTGTAGGTTTAAACCCAAATGATGTTTCTAATATGCTGACAACACATTTATAATTTCAGCACATGATTTATAAACCTATTTAGTTTATTACACGATATCATATTACACGTGGGAACACGATTATCAAGCAGATCTGTGTGTGTTTAATAAATTTTTTGTCGCATGTCATACATCTTTGCTGTATCTAGAACTGTTTATCTTGGGCCATTTGGGCCCCCAACCAAGTTCTGACACCACTGTTGGGCCCTTAAGGCGCACAAAAGGGACTTGCAATAGTTATCACGGGCCTCTCTCAGTCCAAAAGTTAACTTAAGGAGTAAGGTTTTCTCATTAGCTTATACACAACTCACCAACACCTTCTACGATCGATGTGAGATAAACCCAACAACTCCCATTCACAGATCGGGCGATCCCAAAATCATCATCGTCTGGCAATCTCACTTTCATCAAACGGCACCCATCTAGTAAACTCTCCTTAAATCATTAGGTGGAATCCATGAAGTAAACTTTGACAATCGGCATAGGCAAACATGACAAACTCTCCTAACTCTCCTTAAATCATTAGATGGAACCCATGAAGGAAACTCCGACAATCAGTGTATGCAAATACCAAATCTCTCAAAATCGTAACCTGGCTCTGATACCACTTCTTAGGCTCTTTGGGTTCCCAATCAAGCTCTGATACCACTATTGAGCCCTTTAAGTTCCCAAAAGGGACTTGCAATAGGTATCACCGGTCTCTCCTAATCCAAAAGTTAACTCAAAGAGTAAGACTTTCTCATTAGCTAATATACAACCCACCAACACCTTCTACAACCGATGGATAAACTCAACAATTTATTCATTACACGTATTCATCATACAAGAGTGTATAGCTATCCGTATCGATAGGCCGCCGGGAGCTAAGTTTTCCATGGTAGAATGATGAACTCTTCTCATGTTCTTTAGGGTTCTCTTTTGTTTGATTGTAACGAACAACCCCAAAGTAGAACATAGTAGGCCTAAGTCATCTTAATGGATAACCAAGTTGAAGATATATGGTCCATTCTCACTTATAAATAAGATCTTACTTGAGTAGATATTAAATGTAAGACTAAGTTGAAGGATCTCACAATCCACCAATCTTAAAAAATTTTATCCTCAAAATTCCTACACTTGGCCTATGACTAGCCCTAACTCATGTCCTTCTATGACTTATGACCAACAACCTAGCCAATGTTCCTAGTCCAGCCCACCATCTAATACTAAACTAGGTTACTCTGATATCATCTGTACCGTCCCAGTCTAAAGTGCAATGTAATAGACTTAAGTCATCTCTTCAATTAGGTTAACGACGTTTGAAGAGATGACTTAGACTTATTTGATTGTACTTTAGGTTCGGTCGTTACGTTAATCTTTTACTTGGCTCACGTGATTTGATTTATATCATAAAACATAGTTAGTGGTGTTTATTTGATCCTACTACCTTTGGATCATTTAACCAATTTTCCAAATTAACAAAGCCTCAAAGGTGAGATCCCTTGATAAGTTTTCGAAAGATTAAATGATCCGGCTTAAAATTGCAATTTAGCGCTATATAACATGTCCATGTTCATACTTGATATACGTATTGCGTTTTCAGATTTTGACTTACAAGCGAGATGGATAAGATGTGTGACACCACCGAGGGCCCGATCAATGCCCACCTGTGGTGCTCGATAATGGCCTTATATACATGATATCATATAACTATATATACACAGTGTATATTTCAACAATTTCGGCCAGTTGCCTCTGTTGAGTATATCCAGACCATGTAGTGCTATACTGATTATCAGTTAGGACCTATTGGCCATATTACGTACATGTTATCGTGAGCTATTATCCGGGCATTGTTTATAAATTATCAGTGATTATGATTAAGCTCTATTAGACACTTACTTATGATCAATGTGTTGTGGATGATTTATTGTTTCTTTTCAGTTCCTCGTGGATAATTATTTTATACATTTACCAGTATTGAGATTTTTTTCAATTAATTATTTGGGACTCAGTGACACCCATTGCTGACCCGTTTTCTTGCATTATGTAAGTGAGTTGGCTTGGCGTTGGCCAGTGTAGTTGCGCAGATTACAAGGACCATGGTGGATGTTGGGCTAGTGTTTTAGTGTTGTGGGTTTTGGTTGTTGTGTTGTGTGTCCTTTGGGGACCTTGCTATATGTTGTAAATGTATTTGACTCATGATGTTGATGCATTAAGATTGTGGATTATGATGTGATGATGTGGTCATGTAGCCTGGAGACTTGTCTTGTGATCCATGCTGATTTATGCTTCATAGTATGATACTATGACTCCTACTAACTTTTGAGTATCTAACATTGTATTTCCTCTATTTTACAAACAAAATACTCTGGGGTACGTTGTCTAACTAGTTTTATACAATTTTCTCTAGGCCTCAAAGTCCTAGAACAAATGGTAAATAAATATCCAAGTATGTGAAACCATGTTACTTGTGCGTATATATAAAACAAAGAATGAACATGGGTTACAGGAGCTTGTGTCATTATTACTTGTGTCACTATTGTAATTGCATGAGAATGGCTCATGTGATGACAAGGTAAGCTCATAGTCTGATGAATGCAAAATGTGTGCTATAGATTAGAATGATCTAAAAATGTGGCGTAACCCCTTGATAATTTTCTATGAATATTAAATGATATTATGAAATATTTTTTAGATTGTTCTGTAAATAAATGATAATTATAGAAATCATGTAATTTTTCCATCATTTAGGGGAAACTATATCTAATTTTTACTAGAAGCATAGTTTTCCTTGTAAATTTGGCGCATCTAGGATGTCTTGATTGCATGAATCAAATTATGGGTCTCTTACATGCATTGTGGTATTGTCTACACATCAGATTTCCTCGGGTTCTATCTTTTAACGTATTTAGTGGTTAGGTCTTTCTTATATCAGTTCTATGTTTTAATAGGTTATAAATTTATATCCTTAAATTTATCAGTTTGATTCAGTTCGTCCTGCGAGCTGAATCAGGGTGTTACAATTTACTATTTGAATAGTTTTCTTGGGCCTAGTCCATACTAATAATCTAATGTATTTCACTATTAAATATAGAATTGACTTAATTTTGATACTATCTATAACGATCCAACCTAAGAAGAAATTAATAGTCTTAAATTATCGCTTTGAAAATAATTAAACAATATGAAGATATATTATGAACAAACTCTCATTAATATACGTAATTTGATATGGGACAAACTTGGAGAATGTTATAAGCACAAAATAAAACTAGTTTTGATATTGAATGACTATCACAAAATCATTTAGAAGATTATTAAGTGATTACTAGGCAACATAATCAGTTGTGTGTAAAAGTTAGATGAACACAAGAGTGTTTTGGTATTCTGCTAAAATATATGTAAATGCATGAAAGTTCACCCAATATATGTGTAAAAGTTGAATGCAGTTAGAATGGAGCTAACATAAATATATCATCGAATTTGAAACAATTGTACTGAGTCAAACTCGAAACTCTCTCGAAACCATCCAGATCCTCAATGAAATTGAAATTGGAAAAAATTGAGCAATCCTACAGGGCTCAAAATTGTAAACACTAAGTGATATGAAACCGTGCATGCTCTCAAAATACACAAAAATCTCATACACTCTCTAACATTGGATATATCTATGCATAAGATAAATGATTTAGAGTTGATTATGGTATAGAGTGATAGTTAATTGAATAATCATGAGCCAATAATATTCGATTTATTAAATCACACACTATAGTTTTAATAAGTGCATCATGCAAAAAATTGGCAAACAAAATAAAATACCCTTAACTAGAGATGTGAGATTGCTTAAAAATTAATTGCATGTCCAATACTTGATATTATATGCTTTAATATATTATTATAGTTGACTTATATCTTCAACTTCAATTAATTATTTTTAAAAAAGACTTAAAATCTACTGGAAGTAGATGAGGGCCAATGATGCTTTCTAGAGATGAAATTTATAAATAAGTACCAATTTAAATGGTGGTTTGAATTAGATGGACATAGGCTAGGTTTACTGGTTTGAATTTCTTAAGGCTGGTTAATTGTAAGCTAATGATATTTTCTAGGGATAAAATTAATAATCTAAGTGATTTTCTCGTAGTTGTAGGAAATTGGAATTGCATCTCTATTGTGTATAGTAGCAATAACTCACTCAAATTATTAGGATTATTAATAACCTCCTTAGAAAATATCATTAATCTAATTTGTGAGATTCAATAGAAATTAATTCCATGTCCAATGCCTATTAAAATTTTTATATATAAATCTTCAACTTTAAAGTAATTATTTGTAAATGATGACTTAAACCTGTTAATTTCTGCTTGGATTGAATTGTTAGAAGATAAACTCAGAATCCAATCAAACCAAACGACTATGGTTTACAATGATAATCCTGTCTAATATTATATTTATGCAAAAGAAAGAAAAGAAAAATCATCATGGTGAGTTCTAATAGCTTCTAATCTCTTTGTACATGCGGGTGAATTTTCCCAATTGGGTGTTGCTTATAAGTATGATAGTAAATGTTTTTATCAAATGATATATTATAACTAGGGATCTAAACAAACCAAACCTGCTCGCAAGCATTTTATATTCGGCTCGATTCGGCTTGAACTCGTGTTCATTAATTTTTTACTCGAAAAAATACTCGGCTCGAAATATATACCTCGTTGAATAATAAATAGAACTTAAGCTAAGGAGTGTTTGGTTTAGCTCGAAACTCGAACTTAATGTGTTCAAACTCGAAAAAAATACTCGGCTCGACTCGGTTATCAATACTATTGAGGTCATGTTGCAATTATATAGTATTAGAAAGAAAATTTTGATCATACATAAGTCGAGTACGAGCCAAACACAAATGTTCGCTCAGCTCAAAAACATAACAAGTCAAATATGAGTCAAGCCTAAATACTATAAATTTTAAACAAGCTTAGCTCGACTTATTATACATTAGTACTCAAACAAACTTAAATATGATTGTCAAAAATCAAGTTAAATTCAATAATATCCCTGAATGGCTTGGCTAATTTACACCTCTAATTATAACGGGTGTGTGAATGCGGTGCACGTATAAGTGTAGACTGGAGAGGCTAAAATTTTTTCCTCAATTATTACTTCAACAAATTTGTAGTCTTTTGTTTTTTAATCCATTCATTTAAGTTCCCAAAATATTTTAAAAAAAAATACAAAGTACATTAGCCTAAGACCCAACACAGGCACAGAGAACCCACGGCCAGACATCGGACAAATTCCCGAGACCAAAAACTTATCAATTTCTTATTATCTTTCCCTCATCCGACATTATTAGTACTCTACCACAGTCCCACGGGCCCCCGTTTCCATCCCAACATCTTTCTGGTCTTTTGTCTCTCCTTCTCTATCTATCTATCCCTTAACCTTTTTTTTCCCTCAAAGCAGTCTATACTCTCTTGCATTTGATTCAGACAAGAGAGTAAGAAAAAGAAAAGCTGAGAATCCATGCCGTACCCACACCAAATCCAACAATAGATCTCCTCAATCCTCGTTACTCCTTCCCTTTCCCTCCCACTAGCCTACATATAACACCAGCCTTCATCGTCTCCCTTCCTAATTATTCTCTTCAAAACCCATCTCTTCTCTTCCCCAAGAACTCCACTACGCCATGTTTCAATACCCATTGGTGATCCCAGACTGCTTCTACAACCACCCGCCAACCCTTGTACAGCCCAAAGATCCCACCCCAAGGCACACTCTCTACCTCTCCAACCTAGACGACCAGAAGTTCCTCAGATTCACCATCAAGTACCTCTACCTCTTCAAGAAGCGGCCCCCGCCGGGAAGCCTTAAGGACTCTCTCTCGGCGGTTCTCGTTCACTACTATCCTTTGGCCGGGAGGTTGAGGGTGAGTGAGGAGGACAAGGAGAAGCTGCAGGTGCACTGCACCGGCGAGGGGGCTCTCTTCTCCGAAGCCTTTGTGGATATGACGGCGGAAGAGTTCTTGGCTGTGTCTGGCCGGCCAGACAAGTCATGGAAGAAACTGTTGTACTACAGAGGGGAAGACCAAGGCTTCTTGGATGCTCCTCTTCTATCTGTCCAGGTTATCCTTCACTTTGTTTGTCTCCCTACTTTACATGCGTTTCTTCATTTTCTTTCCCTTTGTCTTACCCTCTGGAATGTTGTCTTCATTTATTCTTGGCTTTGGTTGGATTTGCCATGCTTGAATGGGGTGTTGTTGGAGTTTTCTTTTTCGTTTCGAGGTTTGTTCACCGCTTCTTTTCTTTTTTGTAGTATTCTTTGTTTTGCTCATGTGTTGAGTACTAATTATGATCAGTCTAAGTAGTAATTTTGAATTGGAGACTTGCATGAAAATTAAAGATGGTTTTACTCACTAGTCATGAAAACAACGTCAGACAACCTATCACTAAACCATTTTTACCATAAAATCAGTATTTTGATGAATATATCTGAATAAAGCTTTATAAGAGTTCTTATGATTTTCGCATTAGCAATTGGTTCAAGAGTTGAACCAAGCAAAATAAACGGAGGTGGTGTCGGTTTCATGAGTTAGTAAATTGGTAATGATTTTCGTCACTTGCCGTCTTTATTTCCTCTTTCATAAATTTGCGGGAAAGTGATGTCTGCGCTCATACCCGAGCACGTGCGCTGCTGTCAAGAAAGCAACCTCACTCATCTTTCAATGGATTCCATTCACAATGAGAAAGGCTTAGAAGGAATCTCTCCTCACAAGCTTGATACATGGCATTGATCATGTTGAGATTTTGATGGGTTTTCCCCATGAAATGAACCAGAATAATACGATAGTTTGCTGTAGAAAGTAAATACGGAGAGAAAGATATTAAAGTGGGAAACAATAGCTTTCATTGTAGTATTTGCACTCTTCCAAGCTTAGCTTAAATAACGCATGGTCTACTCTCGAGTTTTGTCTCTTCGAAAACATGCGATAAATATTCTTGACTTTTGTACAACTAGAACATAACTTTTTCAAGAAGTGTAGTATTTTCTTATTGGTGCCTGATTAGTGAAGGAATATTTGGCCTAATGTTTGCAATTGTGGATTTGATTAAAAATAGGTGACCCACCTTACATGCGGGGGAATGATTTTATGCACGGCCATCAATCACTGCCTCGCCGACGGCATTGGGACCGTCCATTTCCTGCGTGACTGGGCACAGCTGACCGCAGGTCCCGCCTCCAATCTTCCCTTAGCCCCAATCTCCTGCCGCAACCAACTTCGCCCACGCACACCCCTTCAAGTTTCTTCCCAGCGTATTAAATTTTCATGCTCGGGTTCAATCCCGAGTCCCTCGATTGATCACTTTACGAAGCCCATGGTCTCCACCTCCACCCTTTTCTCCTTTTCTAGGATCGCCGGCCTTAAAAAGCTATGCGCCCCCTCCTTAAAGTGCACTTCCTTTGAAGTCCTTGCATCGCATGTATGGCGGACATGGGTCCGATCGCTTGACCTGCCTCTTCACGTTCGAGTCAAACTCCTTTTCTCGGTCAATATTCGGTCCCGGATGCAGCCCAACCTTCCGGACGGATACTACGGAAATGCATTCGTTCTCGCCTGCGCTGAGGCAAGTGTTCAGGAGCTTGCTGGCCGGAATCTCTGCCACGTGGTGCGGCTGGTGCAAGAGGCTAAGGGACGGGTGACAGATGAGTATGTCCGGTCGATGGTCGACGATTTAGAGGAGAGTCGGGCGTGGCCAGACCTGACCGCGAGCCTTGTGATTTCGTCATGGGCGAGGCTGGGTTTGGAGGACCTAGACTTTGGACAAGGGAGGCCCGTTCACGTGGGCCCAATGTCCAGCGAAATATACTGTCTGTTCTTGCCCGTTGTGAACGAACCGGATGCAACAACCGTGCTCATGTCCGTGCCCGCCGATGTGGTCGACAAATTTGAGCATCGCTTGAACGACGACTCCATAGAAAGAAACGAGTTAGGAGATAATGGAGAGATGTTGATCGATAGGCAGAAAAGCTGTATGGTTTGCGAGAGAGAAATAGCTAGAGAAAGAGACGATGAAGAGATTTTGGAAGGTAGATTATGTTGATATAAGTATGTTGTATAAGTTCCAAACTATTTCATGTAAAATACGGATAAATTAACAGATACCCAAGTCAGAATTACATCTATATTATTATGGAATGGCATTTAGACATACTATGATGACATAGTTACCCATCTACGAGACGATTAATCTGATCCACAAATAGAAGAATGTGAGAACACTCATAAAAGGTTGAAAAGTTAAGTCGTGCATGTGCTTTCAATGATTAAGCCACTCAAGCAGAGACGTTTAGTTGCCAGATTCTGACTTGAACTATTTCCTTTAGCTGTTATGATAAGGAACAATGAAGTGTAATGCACTTTTGCCAAACTATAGATAAAGCTCACACTTGCAACCAATGTGAATTGAACACTTAGTATATGAAGGCCTTGCACTTATAAGCGATTGAAATATCACTCTCATGCCAACTGTGGCCATAATAATATACATACATACAGATATATATATATATATATATATATATATATATATATTTATTAGAGGATGAGAACTTGGGAGTACAGATGTAGAGTAGCAATGTAAAACTTCCTCATTGTGGAAATACGAGTCACCTCATCAAGTTGCCTTATCTTCTATCGTTATGATCACTCTTATATGATATAGGAAAAAGCTGGTGCAGCTGGAAGTTGGAGAGCATTGCCATGAATATATCTTTCACAAAAGATTTACATCTTTCAGCTGTTTCACAAGAACCTAAATGAAATCTGAGTCAAGAACCAAGATTACATGTACATGAATATAAAATTATGTAAGTGAAACTGTGACAGAGCACAAATGTTACAGAAAACTATTGGTTGTCTGATGATGCTGATTGTTTAGTTTGTTTATTTTGCCTTTTGGAGAGGTGGGGACATAGTTGATTAGTGAATCACTGATATCTTTTTCAAAACTAATGCATACCATTATTATAATGTTAGTTCAGCTCTTTTGGAGAAACATCATTGGCCTCCTGTGACAGGGTTGTGAAAAGACAAGGAAAAATGAGGCTACGTGCAAGGAGCTTGATCATATGTTTTGGGTAAACGAAACAAATCCAATACAAATATTTCAAACTTAAACTCTATTGCTTATATTGTGGGGTTTTTAGTACCAATGTCTCAACTTTTGATTTAGAGTTAAATCATGTCAGCAAACGTTTACATACAATGAAAGTAAAGATCAAATTACATACAGAATTTGGCCCAAGAGTAAATATAAAGTCATGTAATAGTACTGACCTTATAGCACACAGGTTAAATATCAAAGCGAGATCACAAATCAGAAATCATTATTATTCATAAGTTAAACCACAAGATCGTCAAAGTTAATTATCTTTCGGCGTCAGAACGTCAAAACGATAACTATAGAACACAATCAGTCTTTTCTTTTGACAAGTGGGCATGTATATTTACAGAAGGTGGATAAATGGCGGTTACCAAATATTTGACAGTATCCATTGGCCAATGACCATTCAATGATTGCTGTACCCTTTATCTAATTAGTGAGCTAATTAATAGTAATTTTAAATATTACATAATAATAGCCAGATATATTTAGCTTGTTTATTTTATGTTATTGCAAATACATTGCTCAATTTATTTTTAATATTTAGCGAATCAAAATATTAAATTTTACTGAAGTATTTTAATTTTCATTACTTTTCTTAATAGAGCCAAGAAAAAAAATTAAAGAAATGGGTTAATTTGAAGTCGTTTATAAAGTTTGATTTTCGTTGAACTATCATCCGTGCAAGTCAACTCGTGAAGTTCTCGTAGGGGATAATGGATATCGGAACTATATAACAAAAATAAATGCCCAATTTTAACATACATAAAAAGATGTAAGGGGTCCTTTTTCAGTGGCATTAACATAACCTTTCATTGCATCTAAGATTTATTTATTTATTTATTATTTCAGCCTTTGGTGTATTTTGAAATATTGGCATTGTTATTGCTAAGTTGACTTGCATTTTTTTTATCCAAAATAGTGCAATTTAAATGGGCCGGACAGCCTGAAGCATCTCTCATGGCTACCAATATTCCAAGTAACGAAGTCCAACAATCCCCGTCTTTAAGAACTTCGGCCCAATCAGGATTACGATCACACAAAGATCCAACAGATCATTCCGGACCATTTCTTAAAATGCAAAGATAATGTAATTTTTTTTTTGAAAAAAAAACGTAGAATTGAACATTAAATTAATAACTTGCCATGCAACATAAAAAATGGATCGATTAAACATGCAACATCGTAGAAACTAAAATATTAATGATATTTTTTGGGGGTAAAATTGATAATTCTGATAATTTTGTGGTGGTGCGGGGAAGTTAGAGTTGGTTTTATATAATTTTAGTTGAAATAACTAACTCACTCAATCAATTGAAACCAAAACACGAACCTCTTCATTGTAACAACTTGATGAAAGTACAATATGATGAATGTTTAAGTAATAGGCACATCTTCACTAATATACTGTTTAGTATTAGATATTGAAAGACTACGTTGCGGGGGATTATTACATGCATGCACTGATTTGTAGTGTGATACTGATATGCATTATTTTCCCAAAATAATTAATGTTTACTGACCTTGTCATAGGCAATTGTTTTTGCCTTTTTTATTTAATTTTAAAAGAAAGATAAAAATTAAAAAGGCAATTGAACACAGACCCACTCATAATACATAAAAAATGAGCCTCTCCATTAACAAAAATCGCACCCAAAATCTCTCACCAACGGAAAATATCCTCAAACAGCACAAGTTTCACGAGGATCAACAATAATAGGGTATGGAAGATAGACGAGGGACAAATCAATGTTGCAAGCTTCATGGCCTCTTCTTGCCCTTGAGGACAACCAAAGCGAATATGATGGAGACGGTGGATGGACAAGCTAGCAGTCGCACCACTAGCTTTAATTTCTTTTCGGTTTGTCTCTTTTTATTTGTCAGCCTTTTCCAAAAGGGAAAGCAAAGCAGATATGTCATTGGCTCCTGATTCCTATACAATATCGACACTGCTGCTACCTTTCTTTTTAACATCGATTTACCAACATGGCCAGTAACGACACATTTGACCATAAAGATGATCTTTTGAACGAGCTAAAAGGGTAGAACAGTTGCATCACAAGTCTCTCCCTTTAGCCTAGTATTATGAACTTGTGTGTACGATATGATATATGAACGTAGACGTGATCCATGCGTGTGTTTGTTTCTTGCCTTAGGACTAAAGGCGGGTGCATCAAAGGTAAATCGAACTTTTGACTCCTCTGTCTTTCGTCAAGAACACACGTAGTACCTATCCTGGTGATGCGCTTTTATTTGATGTTTAGACCGTGTGTCATACTCCTAATCATCTTCATTATCATCATGGGTTTATCATATATTATAGCTTTCTTGTGTCGGTAAGATGAACATAATTTAGTTTATTACAACGAGTGACTGATTTTGTCGCCTTGAGTGCATATTTGACCATGGACGGTTTGATGGGTTTCCCTTTCTCAAAGCTCATTGGCTTCGTGTTAGTTAGTTAGAACACGTTTTTTTTAATCGAATATGCGTGCAAAAAAACGTCTTTTAGGGTTCATTGTGAATTTCAAGTTCGCAACTAATTCTTGGTATGAATTTGATTAACATGAAAAAAATGCAAAATCTATAAAAAAAATCAGGATTATTTTTCGCACAAAAAACATTGAATCTGAACTTTTTTTAATTTATTGTAAGCTAAACTTGTAGGATTGGCCTTTTGTAATTTTCTTAATTTTGATATTTCTGTCGTGTCAATCAAACATTTAAATTTAAACGAGTTTGCATGAAAAAAACCACCTGTTTGATCATAGCCAATCAAGTAAAATCCTGGCAACAAACGTACACTCAAGCTTCTTTCAATCATCCACTCTTGATCATTGATCACCAGCACTTAACCACCTTTTGACCAACACAACTTCATTTACATATGTAAGGTATAATATAACAAAAATATGAATAAAAGAAATACCTAGTTAATTAGTGATCTAGTGCATCTACTGTTGGGTTAATCCCACATCCCATTTGAAGGCAACCGGTGACTTGTATATAGGTTAATGTGAAAGTCTTAATTCTTAAGCTAGCTTTTGGATTAAGAGAGGCCCATGAACTTGTTGCAAGTCACTTTTGGCAACATCTACACTTATCGAAGAGTCACTTATATAAGTATAATTAATGCATCTACATCTCTCGTGGAGTCATCATCTAATTTATTAAAAAGTTATTATCTATTCATATTGAAGAGACACCTTTGAATAGCTTAAGACAATTTGAGGAACCAAATAATAAGATTCAATGTTGTATTCAGTATAAGAATTATTTTGTTTGCCTATAAATATAATGCTACCTCATTCATTGTTCTAGCTTTAGCCTTTGAGTGTGGAATTTGTAGTGAATTGGGAGATGGCTGAGTGCCTTTAATTTTTCTTGTTTTTATTATGTCTTTATTTTTTTAAGAGTAGCTATTAATTGTGTAACTTCAGAGTTTGAATTTTGTGGTATGCGGGTGTTGGCTGAGTTATTTGAACGTGTCTCCATGATGTAGTTACTCATGATGAAAAATGAGCGTATTAACATGTTTTACTCATGTTAAATTTGTCCTTGTATGTAAGTTACATGATGGAATGAGTTTTTGAGTAGAAGACTTGTTTTGAAATGAAAACTAAAGATACGTTTGGTTGTCCAAAAATTGTATGTAAAATTTGGGGGTCATAAATTTGTTTGTATTTAGATGTCTTGAAATTTAGCTAAAATAATTTTTCAATTAGTCAAAGTAGTTATATATAAAAATTTTACAAAGTAATATTTTCTTATAAAAATTAAAATTAATAAGAGAAATTTTAGGATGCACATGCACATACATATGCACATGAGAGAATAAATATTTCATTTTCATATTATTTTCTTATTATCTAAAGGGAAATTTTTTAATTTTTATATCATTTCATATCATTTTTTATTTATATTTTTTTCATGTCAACCAAATGGATCATAAGAATGAAAAAATATTTTCTATGGGCAGCAAGCACCCCAACCTCAAATGCGAGTGCCCTAGCACCTAAGAAAATGCTTTTTTTTGACATTAGGCAGAAAACATGAACCGAGCTCATCAATGCATATGCACTCCATCAAATTCCCTTTCTTCGAAGAATTCGACCACTAATTCAAAGTTAGGAATTTATTTAGTCAAAATGGGAATAAAAAATATTCCGAGTTTGAGTAACATACATAATTTTATTGTAAATTCTTAAGGCCAATAAACCAAGCTAGATAATATCGATGACGGCAGACTCCAAAGTGGTTTAGGGTTAGGGTGACGAAAATTGTAGGACAATGGGGTGGCTAGACGCATGGTAACTTAGCTCGAGATGGTGAGGAGGTTTGTGAGCAGTGGCATCTATGCAACCATTTTGGAAGCATGCCCGCATCGATGGACCACAAATAATTTAGTAAGCTATTGAGTATTATAAAGGGTTTGCCATTCATGACATCTAACTTGTTGGCAAGATCGATTGAACTTTTGTTTCAGCAATTTAACCATAAAAAATCGATTTTTGGGTGCGTCTCCAATTTTGATATAATAAAGATAAATAAAGGGTTCTTAGCCGAAGTCATCAGGTGGCCTTCTATTTAATGCAGACAAAATAGTGATTCTACTAAATACATTGTAACTTATTATTTAGCTCATCAGATTCTCTCAAGGGCAGTGTGTTTGGTAAGTTATTGATAGGTTAGACAATGACTCCTTCGTAAATATAGATGAATTGCTCTCTATACATGATCAGTCATCATAAGAACATTGCATCGATTTCATGCATAAGAATATATAATTATTAATTTACCTAATTAAGCTTTTACGATAAACTTTGTGGTCAAGCAACCCAACTTCAATTGTATTCTTTTTCAAATGGTTTTTTTCATGAGCTAACTTTTTTCTTCTTCTTTTTTATATCCATCTGATATTTTTTAAGTTGTTGGAGATATGGATTCTGGTACGAGATTTATGTCATTATAAATGATAAAATTTTGACCCAGCCTTCTCCTTTGTCTAGATTGGGACCTATTGGTGGAGTGTTCATGTGCCAACCCTAAATTTATTAAGACAAAGCAAAATGATCTATTCTTGATTAAATTTGTCCCTCTATTTTTGCTATAATATGTTGGCATTAATTTATACATACGCATGCATAATTTGTGTTGTTACTTGTATATGATTTAATCTTAAGTGCTCAATGTAAACAAACCTTTTAGAGGGCCATATATATGGACATAATAAGCCTTCGTTAGTATTTCTTATTTTAAAAGCTAGCTTGAAAGTCTATATGGAAGTTATTGACTACCCCCCGGAAGATTAGCCCAATAATTCTACCCCTTACATGTTAAGCTACTAAATAATTTTTTTCTTTATACATGCTAGGCCTATATGTTATAGCGAGATTCCAAGAGACTACAAAATTTGGGTGATTTGGAAGTTACCACAAATAATATGCTTTGCAATCATGTTGGATGTAAGAGTGGGCATGTTACAGTGGGGTTTTATGATATAGCCTAGCCACTAATACTATTTATTACGAGTCAATATAGATCCAATAAGCCTTTTACGAGTCTCTCTTACTCTAAAAATTATTTTGAGAAATAAGACTTTTCAAAAGCTTATATATACACATGGTTGTTCAAATTTAAATCAAACTCAATTGGGTTGGTAATCAATTCGAAAAGAAGTCGATTCAAAACTTAATTTGATATCAAATGAGTTGGGTCTGAACTTGTACCTTCTTAACTCGGTTCTACTTGAAGTTTAATATTTTTTATAAATAATAAGATTTTTAATCATATTTATCTTAAATTTTTTTATACAAATATAATCAAATTATAAAATATTATTATATTATAATAAAATAAATAGAAATATGCATGATTAAATTATCTTTCATTCGTTATTATGTCAAAGTTAAAAAATTTTAATTATACAATGAATTTTAGTATGAATTATAAAAAAAACATCATTAAATAAGATTCAAGCTAGCCCGAACTCGAATTGACTTAAACTCGAACTCGAATCAAACAAGTCAAGTTTGAATTGTGCAAAACTTGAATTGACTCGATTGATAATCACTCTTATATATACAAGTCATTAGCTACCCCCATAACTGATATGGATTAGCCCAACAAGGCATACTTGCTCCATTTAGTCCTTGTAAATATCAATGCATCATAATTCAATGGAATCATAATAATCAAGTAATTTGCCAGCTCCAGGCCAGCTCAATGTGACGTGCGAGTTTGAGGAGTATTAATTATTAGCTCGAGCCCTATTCGTACTTCAATTCATTAAACAAAGTAATTTGATAATTTAATATGTTTCCAAGTAGTTCATGCTTCAAATCTCCAACCATTTCTTCAAACAAACATATCATGGAAGAAACAGAAGCCTGGATATCATGGAATTCTCATTTCTATATCAGGTCTCGCCGTACCGGTAGCAATTCTATATTTTATGGACATCAAGTGCTAGAAATTGGTCATATTTTATACCTCCAGAAAATTGTTTCTCCAAGAACATTCTCATTCTTTCTCGAGTGGCTCAAACTTTGGCAATAATAAACTTATCACCCCAAGAACGAGAGTATGTAGTCCTCTAATTATGTTTATTGAGAAGCTATTATTAGACCTTATATATTTTGATCTCATTGTTCAAATCAGAGCATATTACTTTAGACAAGATATACGAACTTGAATATATGTACTAAAGCAGTGGTCCTAAAGGCTAATTCATACTAACTTTATGGCTACAAGCTCAGTACTTCTCTTGAGGGTATAGCCTCAAGAGTTGGCCAATCCTTGGACCAGCTCAACATCGACCGTGGCCATGAAATAATTGATCCTTGCCAAGCTCAACAGATTAGCTATACAAGTGATCAGTGTGAGTTTGGATTCAGTGGGCACATATATAATAGTAAAAGGGGAAGACAAGGCATGGTTTCGGGTCTTGGAGTGTTGCTCCAATTTAATAAGGCACCCATCAAAGCATATATTCTCTGTCTGGTACTCTGTTCTTGACAACCAGCTTTTCAATTCCGAATCCTTTACACTCCTTTTTGAGAGCTACGCATGTATGGACTATGTTTTTATATATGGGAAGTACGCTCTCTCCAACTATTCGAGTGGTATTAGAAGAAGGTAGTGGGTCAAATGCTTTGTAGACTTATGTTATCCTAGAAGCAGCACCTGCTCATTGGTGTACACTAGTTCTGATATTTGGTAGTGAGTATTTATATATGTCAAGTAGCATCTGCTACAGGAAGATATATGTGAACCAATAAGAGTGAAATCGTGTTCTTCATGTTTTTTGTGAATCTCTAAAGCTCTTTCTCGAGATTGCAGGTCTCCTCTTTCATGGAGTTGCAAGTTTCTTTGTTCTTTCTAGGGCTTCATATCTGTAATGTATCCAACGAGGATATCATTTCAGCTGTCTGGTACACTAGGACGCGACGTTTAGGTTGTTATTAACTTGATTAAGTTCGATTTTCCTGGTTATTTAATTTAAAAAAAACTCGATTCGAAGTTTGACTCAATGTTATAGAAACCGAGGCTGGCACCTACTAAAATTGAAGCTCGATATTTTTTATATAAAGATTAAAATTTTTGACAATGTATCATAATTTCTATCTATGAATTTATTTAAATTATAAAATAGCATGGTATAATAACAATATTAATTAAAAAACATGATTAAATTATTTTTTATACATAATGATCTTAATTTAAAATATTTTGATCATAAGATGAAATTTTATGAATTATGTGAAAGAAAGTATTGGTAAACACGAGTCAAGCTAGCTCAAAATCGAAGCAACCAAGTACTAATTAGTTGGACTCTAACTCAAAGTAAGACAATATTATGAGTTTGAGTTAAGCAAAATATGGCTCAGCTTGCTCAATAAATAGCCCTAATTGTATAGAGTGTGGGTCTCATTTCTCCAAGTAAGGTCCAATGTTTAGGCACATACAATTGCTTAAGGCATATTATATCTGTAATCACTCTCTAATTTGTTTATTTGATTAAGATAAAAGAAAAGGTGACTAGGTGGGTAGAATTGTAGAAAAAATATTGAGAATTAAGAATGCTCATCATTGTTATATATAATAGCTGACCGTAATTTTTGATATAACCATGCAAAAAGGCAACCCAGCAGACTTTCATCTCATGATCATATCTCTAATTAATAATTAATGCCTACTAATAATCCTCATTGATACGGTGGCGTCTAAACCTATCAGACTAGGTTTGTAGAGGGCAAATATTAAT
>JAVDBV010080899.1:0-10857 GCA_032619315.1 Piper longum | reverse complement strand
TATCTGGTAAGCCCAACCTGTAAGCAACCTGCCCAACCCGTTTCACTACTCTGAATGGTCCATCATATCTGGGAACTAATCCCCTATGCACCTTCCTGATACTAATTTGTTTCCATATTTGCTGAGTAATCTTGAGTAACACCTCGTCCTCAACCTAAAATTCCAGTTGTTTTCTGCCCTCGTCACCATACTTCTTTATTCTTCCAGCTGCCTTGGACAAGCTGCCTCTAGCTTCATCGAGCAATTCCCATTGGTCCTTGGCAAACCGGAAGGCTGCCGGGCATTTATGGTTCTTCCTTTGCAATGAAATTTCGCATGGAGTCAGGGGCTGGAAACCTAGAGCCAGTTCAAGCGGGTTCTTCCCCGTAGCAGAAGACTGATGGAGATTATAACAAAACTGAGCAATATCTAGTAGCTCTAACCAGTTCTTCTAATTAGCAGACACGAAGTGTCTCAGAAATTCTTCCAGCAAAGCATTGATATACTCAGTCTGTCCATCTATTTGTGGATGTTTGGTAGTAGGGAACTTTAATTCTGAACCCAACAGATTTAAAAAGTAGGTCCAAAACCAAGCATCCTGATACATATCTGGTAAGCCCAACCTGTAAGCAACCTGCCCAACCCGTTTCACTACTCTGAATGGTCCATCATATCTGGGAACTAATCCCCTATGCACCTTCCTGATACTAATTTGTTTCCATATTTGCTGAGTAATCTTGAGTAACACCTCGTCCTCAACCTAAAATTCCAGTTGTTTTCTGCCCTCGTCACCATACTTCTTTATTCTTCCAGCTGCCTTGGACAAGCTGCCTCTAGCTTCATCGAGCAATTCCCATTGGTCCTTGGCAAACCGGAAGGCTGCCGGGCATTTATGGTTCTTCCTTTGCAATGAAATTTCGCATGGAGTCAGGGGCTGGAAACCTAGAGCCAGTTCAAGCGGGTTCTTCCCCGTAGCAGAAGACTGATGGAGATTATAACAAAACTGAGCAATATCTAGTAGCTCTAACCAGTTCTTCTAATTAGCAGACACGAAGTGTCTCAGAAATTCTTCCAGCAAAGCATTGATATACTCAGTCTGTCCATCTATTTGTGGATGTTTGGTAGTAGGGAACTTTAATTCTGAACCCAACAGATTTAAAAAGTAGGTCCAAAACCAAGCATCCCATCACTCACAATGTCACTGGGAGCGAGCTGAGCTTGAGCTTGATTTGTGTTCGAGCTCGGCTCAAATAGTTCAAAGTCTCGAATAAACTTAAACTATTCACCTTTTTTAAGCTCGAACCCAATGTGAGCTATGAAGTGGGTGTGATTTGAACCTACAACCTTAGGGCCAAAGACTTGAATACCTACCATCTCAATTGCCTTACTTCTTTGATAATCAATTGTAGATAAATAAATATAACTAGTTACAATTAAATTTATTAATATATAAATACATATATAATATAAAAATTATATTATTATATTATTTTATCGAGTCGAGTTCGAGTCGAGCTACGAGTCAAGTTCGAATCGAATTCGAGTTATAACCGAGTTGAGTCAAGTCGAACATGATCTTGCTCAAACTCGGCTCGTAGGATTCAAGTTCGAGTTGAGTTCGAGTTCGAGCATTTAAATATCAAGTTTCGAGTCCAACCGAGCCGAACGCCAAATGCTCACAAGCTAGCTCGCTCAATTAGCAGGCCTACTGACCGACACTTAGGGCTAGCTCGCTCAATTAGCAGGCCTACTGACCGACACTTAGGTGTATAAATGAGTTGAGCTGAGTAGGAATGTTTTTTAATTTAACTTGATTTTTAGCAAGTATGTTTGAACTTGTTTGAATGTTTGATGAGCTTTGATGTATTATGGGTCGAGCCGAGCTCGGACAAAATTTATAGTGTTTGGGTTTGCTTTGTGTTTGACTCGCTATGTTTTCGAGTCGAACGAATGTGTGTGCTTGCTCGTGCTCAATTTATATAGGATCATAATTTTCTTTCCAATATTATATAAATTCAATGTGACCTCAATATTATTGACAAATCAAGTCAAGCCTAGTATTTTTTCGAATTTGACCACATCGAGCTCGAATTTCTAGCAAAGTTGAATCGAATACTCCTTAGCTCAAGCTTTGTTCATTGTTCAACGAGCTATTTATTTCGAGTTGAGTATTTTTTCGAGCACAAAATTAATGAGTACGAGTTCAAGCTGAATCGAGCCGAACATAAAATACTAACGAGTAGGTTTGGCTTATTTACATCCCTACCGACACCCAGGGTTTGTCTGGTATCGGTAAGGGCTATAATAGTCCTCCTTCCACCCTTATCTCCACTTTGTCTTGCTGACAAACAAAGCAGGTCTTGACATACAACTCAATGCCATCTTCCATCTTTGGCCATACAAATCTCCTACTTAGTAGGGAAAACATCCTATCACGACCGGGGTGCCCAACCCACACCGAGTCATGAGACTCCCTCATCAGTCTGGCTATCAATTCACCGGTTGGGACGTACAGTCTCCCACCTTTGGCATACAAGAGTATGTCCTACCAATATCTTCATATCTGACCTTCACTCACCTACTGGACCAGCTTCTTGTAGGCGTCATTAGACTGAGCAAATGCTTTCACTTTCTCAACAATGTCTGACTCGATCAAACTCAAGGAATTCGCCAATAGTGTGTTCTACCTACTCAAGGCATCAGCTACTTGGTTGCACCAACTAGGCTGATGGTCCAACTCAAAATCATACTCCCCTAGAAATTCCTTTAGTAACACAGCAATTGCAGAAGGGACTTTGATCTGCTAGTCACCATCTTCATGTTCCTTGATCATGTGTCAGATAAGTACACTGCCTCTTCTTCACACCTCAAACCAACGCATAGTAGAGAGCCGTTTGTCTGAATACTGCCCTTTTTGTACCCGACTACCCACAAAATGACCCTCAACAAAGCAAGGCTTCACCTCATGCATATCCATAATCCCACTAAGATATGGCATAACACAGACCTGAGCTAGTTTTAGGAATGTGTTACCTAATATGATGTAAAAATCATCAATCTCAATCATGTTGACCTTCCCTTCATATGATCCAAACTTTACACCAGCATTGTGAATCACACTAGTTACTGCCTTTGCCTTGGCTTTCATAGTCTTGATCCAGCTAGGGTGACTAGCAACCTTGAGTCTCAGCATTTTCGATAATCCCTCTAAGATGTTGTATGGTATTGTCAAAATCCCACATCGAGATTTTGAGAAAATTGGGAAGAGTTCTCTCCATATAAATAGGGCTCCTGCCCCTTGGTTCTAAACATCCCAAAATTTGCTATCCTTCTTTTATTTGCAAATTGTTTCTTTCTCTCTCTTAGTAATATTTCCTTTATTAGTGAAATATTATTTTAGTAATGTCCGAGGACATACGTATAATTGGCCGAACCTCGTTAAATTCTAGTGTTCCTTTTTTTCTATGTCTATTTAATGGCTATTGTTATGTATAGTTGTCGTAAATTATTGTGCTATTTAAATTACTTATCTTGATAAAATTCTATTAGGAGTTGGTTTTTAAGCAGACCAATGTGTCCCACTACACTTTCCTGGGAATTTTATCTTGGGGTGATTTTTTAGTACAATCGTTTTCACGCTAGTTATCTACATAATAATTCTCAAAGCGAACTAGTTATCTTTGGTGAAAATTATCCAATTTTCACAACAATTGGAATCAGAGCCATTGGTTAATTTTAGTATGCACTATGGTTGCAGCTTACGCTGATCTTCCACATCAGAAAAAATTTCCCTTGGGCCAGTTGGCATTCTGAGCTCTTGGTTTATTTTACTATGCTCTGTGGTTGCGGCCTACGATGATCTTCCACATTATAAAAAAAATTTCATTGGGCTAGTTGGCATTCCACATCGATTGCTATTAAATAGACTTTGTAGCAGAAATAGCAGACAACACAAAAGAATCCATATCAAAGTCAACAACTTCTTCATCTTCAATTTTGGCAAGAACTACTGTGACAACAAATCCAAGATTTACAGTGGAGATTTTTTATGATACCAGTCATTTCGGCATGTGGCAAAGTGTGGTTTTCGATGCCCTCTTTCAACAGGGTCTAGACATTGCCAATGAAGAAAAAAACCAAATTATGTTAGGAGAAAGAATAGAATACGCTAAATAGAATGACATGTGGTACTATTCGAACGTGTCTTTCTATAGAGCAAAAGTATGCTTTTTCTAAAGAAATTTCTACAAGCAAATTGTGGAAGGCACTGGAGGAGAAATTCTTGAAGTAAAGCAATGAGAACAAGCTCTATATGAAAAAGAGATTATTTAGCTTCAATTATGTTCTTAGTTCCTCTCTGAATGATTATATTACTAGCTTCAATCAGCTGGTAACTGATTTGATAAATATGGACGTGACTTTTGATGATGAATATATGGCTCTCATTTTGTTGGGATTATTTCCTCATAAATTTGAGTTTTTGAAACTACTCTACTTCATGGGAAGGTTGTCATGTCTCTCAATGAAGTAACTGCTGCCTTGTATAGTTACGAATTGAGAAAAAAAGAAAGCAAGAAAATAAAGTGTAGAAGCATAAGCTCTTGTTGTGGAGAGAGGTCGGTCGCAGAGTCAGAATAAAGGAAGAAGGGGAAGGTCAAAGTTAAAGTCTAGATCAAGTAAAGATGAATGTGCCTTTTGTCGAGAAAAAGGGCATTGGAAGAAAGATTGTCCCAAGCTAAAGAACAAATGCAAACCTAAGAAGGAAAAATCTGCTGCAAATGTTGTTGAGTGTGATGATGCAGATTCAGACCTTTCGATTGCTGCATCAACTAGCAATTATAGTTCATGGTTGCTAGATTCTGCTCGTAGCCATCATATGACGCCCAATCGAGAGTGGTTCTATGATTTTAAAGAACTAAAAGGTAGAATTGTCTATACAACAATAATGCCCCTCTTGTCACATATAGAGTTGATTCAGTTCACTTGAAGAACCATGACAGATCAACCAGAATCTTAACTAGTGTTCATTATATGCCAGATTTGATGAAGAATCTCATCTATGTGGGAACCTTAGTGTCAAAAGGTTCCGAAGTGAGGGCGAAAGATGGGATAATGAGGATCATCTCTGGTGCACTTGTGATAATGAAAGGGATCCGAAGAAGAAATATATGTATTACTTTATTGGTATTACAATTGTTGGGGACACAACAGCGACAATAACTCATACTAACGATCAGAAGTCAGAAGCAACCAGGTTACGGCATATGCGTTTGGGGCATGTTGGAGAAAAATCCTAGAAACTATTGATAGATCGAGGATTATTAAAAGGAGTTTGGGCTTGAAAATTAGATTTTTGCGAGCACTATATCAAAGGGAAGAAAACAATGGTGAAATTTGGTACATCAATCCATGATACTGAATGTATTTTAGATTATATTCACTCAGATGTGTGGGGGCCTTCTAAGACAACTTCATTTGGAGGTAAACACTATTATGTTTCCCTTGTTGATGATTTTTTCCGGAGAGTTTGGGTCTATACGATGAAGACGAAGGATGAAGTGTTGGGACTTTTCCTAAAATGGAAAAAAATTGTGGAGACTCAAACAGGCAAAAAAGTCAAACGTCTTCGTATAGACAATGGTGAAGAATTAAAAAATGATCCATTTTAAAGAGTCTGTGAAGATTAAGGTATTGTCAGACACTTCACTGTCAGAAATACACCACAACATAATGGGGTGGAAGAGCGAATGAATCGAACCTTTTGGAGAAGGTTCGGTGTATGCTGTCCAAAGCTGGGTTGGGCAAAGAATTTTGGGCTGAGGCTTTGGTATATTCTTTTCACCTTATCAACCGTTTGTCATCTACTACTATTGGTGGTAAAACTCCATTAGAGAAATGGTCTGGAAAGCCTGCTATAGATTATAATTCCTTACATGTGTTTAGTTCTACTGCATACTACCATGTTAAGTAGTCAAAGCTGGAACCAAGAGCAAAGAAGGCAATATTTATGGGGATCACCTCTAGTGTGAAAGGTTATCGTCTTTGATGTCTAGAAACAAAGAAAGTAATCTTCAGTAGGGATGTCACCTTTGATGAATGTACCATGTTGAGAAAGGTGACTTCTGAAAATATAAAGTAGATAGATGATACTCCCAAACAAGCGGAGTTTGATGGCAACAGAATTGTCCCAGCAAATGCAAAAATTGATGATGACTCTCCTATAACAGAAGAAGAGGCAAATGAAGAAGAGGCTCAGGCCGAATAACGTCTACATCAACATGAATCAATTGCACAAAGGAAGGGAAAGAGAATCATTAGATAACCTGCCCGTTATGCTGATATGGTCTCTTTTATATCACCAATTACAACTGATGATGTTCATGCTACTTATAATGAAGCAGTTCAAAGTTTAGAACAAGAAAAGTGGAGGATTACCATGAAGGAAGAAATGTAGTCATTTCAAAAGAATCAGACATGGAAACTAGCTAGCTTCCGAAGGGAAAGACGACAATTGGGTGCAAATAGGTATATACAAAGAAAGATGGATTTCTTGACAAAGATAATATTCGCTACAAAGCAAAATTGGTGGCTAAAGGCTACGCTCAGATGGAAGGAGTTGATTATAATGAAGTGTTTTCTCTGGTTCTAAAGCATTCCTCCATTAGAATTTTATTAGCTTTGGTGGTGTAATTGGATTTGGAACTAGTTCAGACGGATATAAAAACTACATTTTTACATGGAGACTTGGAAGAGGAAATCTATATGTCTCAGCCAGATGGATTTAAAGTTGATGGAAAAGAAAAAATGGTGTGCAAATTGGACAAATCGCTATATAGATTGAAGCAATCTTCGAGGCATTGGTACAAGCGATTTGACAAGTTCATGATAGGGCAGAAGTACTCGATAAGTAAATATGATCACTATGTGTACTTGCGCAAGCTACAAGATGGATCCTATGTATATATATATCTTCTTGTTTATGCTGATGATAAACTGATAGCTTCCAAAAGTTAGAAAAAAATTGAGAAATTAAAGAATCAATTAAATAGGGAGTTTGAGATGAAGAATCTTGGTGAAGCAAAGAAGATTCTAGGCAAGGAGACATCCAGAGATGGGAAATTGGAGAGGCTTTGTCTGTCTCAGAAAGAATGTTTGAGGAAGGTACTAAAACGTTTTGGCATAAATGAGAAGTCAAAACCAGTTAGTACACCATTTGCTCCTCATTTCAAGCTTAGTACTTCCATGTCACCAAAAAATGATGCAGCAAGGGAATACATGATAAAAGTACCGTATGTAAGCACTATTGGTAGCTTGATATATGCAATGGTATGCTCGAGGTCCAATATTTCATAGGCAGTTGGGGTTGTGAGCAGGTATATGCATGATCCTGGAAAGGAGTATTGGCAAGCTGTGAAATGGATTCTATGGTATATTTTGAATACCTTAGATGTTGGATTAGTATTTCAGCAGAATGATAAAGATAGTCAGTGTGTAGTTGGGTATTGTGATTCTAACTACGCTGGCGATTTGGACAAGCGATAGTCAACTACTTGTTATGTGTTTACTTTTGCAAAAGCACTAGTCAGTTGGAAGTCCACCTTATAGTCAATAGTGGCTTTGTCTACTATAAAGGCAGAGTATATAGCAATTACAGAGGCTGTAAAGGAGGCAATTTAGCTTCAAGGGTTGCTTAGTGAACTGGGAATGGAACAAACGTACATCAAAGCGCATTGTGATAGTCACAGTGCTATTCATTTAGCAAAGAATCAGGTTTACCTTGTAAGGAAGAAGCACATCGATGTGCGATATCATTTTATATAAGAGATTCTAGAAGAAGGTGGAGCCATAATCCAGGAGATTTGGACTACCGAGAATCCTGCTGATATGATGACAAAAGTGGTAACTACGGTCAAGTTTAAACATTATTTAGACTTGGTCAATTTTTGTACAAATTGAAAAAATAGAGTTCGCTGACAGTATTAAAAGTTGGTTTTATGAGAAAATTATGTGGGATTTTGTTAAGGTGGAGAATTGTTGTATGGTATTATCAAAATCCCACACCGGGATTTTGAAAAAATTGGGAAGAATTTTCTCCCTATAAATAGAGCTCCTCCTCCTTGGTTCTAAATATCCCAAAAATTGCCATCATTATTTTATTGGCAAATTGTTTCTTTCTCTCTCTTTATAATATTTTCTTTATTAATGAAATATTATTTTAGTAGTTTCTAAGGACGTAGGTATAATTGGCCGAACCTTGTTAAATTATGGTGTTCCTTTTTATTTATGTCGATTTAATAGATATTATCGAGTACAGTTGTAGTTAATTATTATGCTATTTAAATTACTTGTCTAGGTAAAATTCTTTCTAAGAGTTGGTTTGTAAGCAGACCAGTGTATCCCACCACTTTTTCCTGAGAATTTTATCTTGAGGTGATTTTTTAATACAATCGTTTCACGCTAGTCACCGAGGTAATAATTCTCAAAATGAGCTAGTTATTTTTTATAAAAATTACCCGATTTTCACGATATAAGACAAAAATGTAGGCCGTCCCAATGTCTACCGGTGCTGATAGATTTCTTCCATTCAAAAGGAACGAAACATAGATCAGGAATCCTGACTCAGAACCGCCCATAGACTTGATTGCAGTCACAATCTCCTGCAGTACAACTATTGTTGGATAATCCCCTTCCGAGTCTTCCTCAGCCACAACAGTAGTAAGCTTTTCTTTTGTACAATTCTGGGCCAGATGTGGTCCATCACAAGAGAAACACCCTGATGTCTTGGGTCCTTCCTAGGTTTCGAAAAATCTGCACTGGCCTTGTGCTTATCATGCTTTTTCTAGGATTTGTTTCCACGATGAACACAATCCTTCTACTTGTCATTGGGCAACTTGTCTTTGGACTTCTTCCCTGATTCCCTATAAGTCCTTGTTCAACTTGTCTACCAGTGCCTCCACCGCTGCAATAGCACCAGGCAGATGCTTGACTCCTTAGCGCTGGAGTCATATGCTTCACTCTTACCTGAAAGTCCCAGTATGCTTCAACTTTTTCAGAGAGTCCCGAGCAACCCACACTGTGTTGCAAGGGAGGAACTAATCATGTAGTTCCTTGCATATTACTTCCCATGTCTCCATCTTAGGACACCGTGCCTAATGCCCTACCTCAGCATCATCCTCAATTCAAGTCCTCTACTAGAGTTTTGCACCATAGTTCAAATACATCGATGCCATGGACACTGTCTTTGTGGATTTCACCTTGGTATGGGTGAAAGAGGACTGCATGGCCCAAAGGAAGTTCTTGACCTCCTTGGCAGAGCGAGTTCCTTCAAACTTCTTCGGTTCCAGAACTTTCAACTGAAGCGGCACACCACAGGCTTCCCCTTGAGACAAGGTAGAAGCAGGATTCATAACAGTCCTCTTGACAATTACAATTTTGGCCATCACTATATCATAACTTTCCCTCAACGAGGCTACCACGGACTCCGTCACATCCCACTTCGTCTGGACTGATCAATATGCTCAGTGAAGGTCATTTGCAAGGTTTGTGCAAACACTTGCAAGACTCAAGACCCTATCCAGTAAATTCCCCTCAGGGTCCGACTCCGTAGTACCAACCAAAGCTTCAAGCTTTCCAATCCTCTCTCAAACATCCATCGCATACACCATCGAGAGACGATATTTCCGGTGTTACTCGAACTCCCACCCAAAACTTGAGTGTAGGGGCTTCTCCCGCTCTAATACCTTACTATCACAGTGTCAATTTTTAAATGAAATTTTCGCTTGTAACTGGACTAGTGCCAAGCACCAGTCAGCCAAACACCAACAAATCAAGCTCAACAGAATATTGGTAATGAAAACCCATACACAAGAATACAAGAAAATCCCAAACCTTTATATATATTCCCACTATACAAATGGGTGCAGTCACAACACAACCAGTAGAGTAATGCAATACCACATAAACCATGTTGGGCCCTTCGGGCCCCAAAAGTAACTTGCAACAGGTTCATTGCCTCTCTTAATCCAAAAGCTAGCTTAAGAATTAAGGCTTTCCCATTAGCCTATATATAAGTCACTGGTTGCTTCCAAATGGGATGTGGGATTAACCCAACAATTCTCCCCTTCACACATCACAACACGCGAATCATCTCCCCCTCACCACATGCGAAGGCAACATATCTTGGTGAGGTTCCAAATGATACCAATTCGGGCCAACTTCGGACCGACCGACAAATCAGGAGACACAAATTCGGACCGGTCGACAAATTGTGTGGATAATTGAAACAACACCAACACCAAAACCAACTTTGGCTCTGATAATACTTGTTGGGCCCTCGGGCCCCAAAAGTGACTTGTAACAGGTTCATGGGCCTCTCTTAATCCAAAAGCTAGCTTAAGAATTAAGGCTTTCCCATTAGCCTATATATAAGTCACCGGTTGCCTCCAAATGGGATGTGGGATTAACCCAACAGACCACAACTCGGTCTATGGCACACAGGATGCACACACGCACCCTTTTACTGGTTAGAACCACTGTTGATTGTAAAGTGGATTTCCAACTGACTGGTGCTCTTGCAAGAGTAAACACATAACCAGTAATTGACCGTCGCTTGTCCAAATCACCAGCGTAGTCGGAATCACAATACCCAATCACACACTTACCATCTTTATCTTCCTGCTGAAATACTAGTCCAATATCTAAGGTATTCAGAATATACCTTAGAATACATTTCACAGCTTGCCAATGCTCCTTTCCAGGATCATGCATATACCTGCTCACAACCCCAACTGCCTGTGAAATATCCGGCCTTGAGCATACCATTGCATACATCAAGCTACCAACAGCACTTGCATACGGTACTTTTGTCATGTATTCCCG
>JAVDBV010080865.1:0-26440 GCA_032619315.1 Piper longum | reverse complement strand
TCCGCTTAAAAACCAACTTTTAGACAGAATTTTATCAAGACAAGTAATATAAATAGCACAATAATTAACACCAACTATACCCGACAATAGCTATTAAATAGACAACAAAAGAAAAGAACAAGACACCAGAATTTAACGAGGTTCGACAATTGCCTACGTCCTCGGACACTACCAAAATAATATTTCACTAAAGAGAAATATTACAAAGAAAGAAAGAACAAATTACCAATGGTAGAATGAACAATTACCAATAGTAGAAAGGGAAGTTGGTAACTTTGAATTACCCCGTGGGATTACTTAGGATAATTTACTAAAGAGGGGGGAGGAGCTCTTTTATAAGAAAAGAGCTCCCCCCCACATCCCTCCACTACATGATGTGGGATTTTGCAACCCACATACAACATACACAATACTAAGAGATGTCAATAGTGATTTCAGCAGAAAGCATGCATGAACTATATTTCTAACACGCAATGACTACAGATTTTGACACAACTCACCAGAAACTTAGAGAAGGAACTTGCTACCAATATTTTGAAGAAGGAATATGACACGGTAGAAGCAGCCCTGTTGCCATGAATCTTGGAGCAGTGACGAGTACATTCCCTACATGCATCTTCCTTGGCTTGGGAAACATCTGCAGACTGCACACTTATCTCTTCCAAGAATCAAAAGGAACCAACTGCAAAGGGACCTGCTTTCCACTTTGGACGAAGCATGGTCTGGGACTCTGGTCGCTTGAAAAGTTGAAGACTGTCTTTTCTGAGCGACCATGAGCTAGCCGCCATTACTGCACAGTGATTGGAGTGTGGCAGCTGCTACTGATCTGCGCACAATATACGATGATCCATTCCATACCTTCTCAGATACGACATCCAATTTGTCGACTCTGTGCCTTCTCATTTTCTACGTGGTAACGTAAGTAACTGCTACCTGAAAGAATGCCATGGAACACCGGAAAACATCTCCATTTGTCCACATTATGATCCGTACCTTAGTTATGTGAGCAAGTTCTCGTTACAAATATTTTGATATTGTGTTTTTTTATTTACATCAATCTTATATTCTCAAGGATTTTGTATCTCTTCAATGTTATAAAATTTAAATATTTAAAACAAATTAATAAGTATTTAAAGAAAAACAGTGATAATCCTGATACTGATAATTATTCATATGATACATATCCTCACCTCTTTTTTGAGATGTGTAATAGCGAATGCGTAGTATGTATTTGCAGTATAGATGGCGTGGGTTATATTTACCAGGAAAGTAACAATGTTCCTAGCAATTTGCTTGTTTTAATATAATGCTTAATCGCAATCACATGGCAGCAACCAGTTGTTTTATACATCAATGATAATCTGCAAATGCTTTCTGGGAGAATAATAACAAAGCCATCAAGCCGTGAGGTCCATGACAAAGAAATCTTTCATGCTAATCATAGAACAATACAATTGAGAAAGAAGAATATTATCAACCAGAAAAGATCGTTCATTTCCAACGTGAAAGCTAGCTTTGCAAAAACTTTTGTTTGTCACTACGAATGTACATAGGTTGTCCTGACACCTGATATAAAACAAATTGTTTAGCAGTAGCATAGCCAGAAGAAAAACAGCAGCCAACTGTTTCTGTAACTTCTGCTTTCATCAACAAAAAAGTTTACCGTGAATTTTTTATGTTTACGATTTCTTGCAATTGCAGAAGGAGACTCATACATTAGATGCTTGAGCAGCATCGTTTGGTTCCAAGAGAGGAGTCGTAACAGTTATACTTTCTCCATCAACCACGGGTAAATGTTTCGCATCTCTAGGGCGATACAATACATAGTGCTGGATAATGAATAGAAGATCGAAGAAGACTACTTCCTGCAAAAAAAGTATAAATGCAAGAACATATAAACAAAAGCAAAAGTTTCTGCCAAATAAACCTGCTACACATTGTTACAAACAGCCATTATTGGCGAAACTAGGGCAACTCAGAACCTTTCTACGGCAGGCAGATAAAATGCATACCTTAAAATTAGCCCACTCCTAAACAACCATATTGGTATCAGATCGTTGACAAAAAAGAAGAACAAATTCACCTTAATATCAAAATGTACTATCCCTCTCACAATCTTAAAATATATGCCAATTTATGAGAAAATAAAAGCAGATGGCAGAAATGTTGTTATCACAAAATTTTTCATTGAACCCCATGAACGTGAAACTTCACACATGGATGTTCTACATACCAACGAAAGCAGAGTCTTGCCAATGTTGCCGTAGAAATTAACCAACGTGCCTGCAGCAAGGAATCAAATTGGATCATTTTGAAAGCATGCCAGTTTCTTTTTATCTTACACCAGATAAAAACATACCCTGATCAACTGACTGCACAGCCAACTGGGCATAGTTTGCCAATCCTCCCAGTAAATCGAGTAAAATGTTCCCAATGCTCCACCCTTCTGTGCTTTTACGTCCAAAGTTCATGATGGCCTGTGAAAAGGAATACAAATAAAAAGCCAAACCCAAGAAAAATACACAAATATTTGATTGAACAAAAATAGAATAATTGTGCTGCATTGAAATATCCTTCACTCATATAAGATACAGAATCGCTCTCAGTCACCTTTTCCCATTCTCCTCTAGAAATTCAATTAACTTTACAAAGCCCAATCAGTATCACAAATATAGAAGCGCTAGAGCCATGCCAAACATGTATAGATGCAGAATGTTTACCAACCTGAGGGATATACTTGATTGCCGTCATGAAGACCTGGATCAAACTGCAAATGTAGACAAGTCAATGTGGACTGGTGTGAGTCTCAATTCTAAACGATTCATGAGCCAGTCAGAAAAAAAGGCTTAAATGAATAGGAATTGAAGCTACTGCACAGAATCCGACAAGAGCTTTACTATCTTAAAAAGTTTGCTTTGAGTATGAAAGCTCACCACCAACATCTAATCAGCATGAGTTGAACACTAGAGAAGCTAAAAAGGAATATGTAGAAACTCACTTGAAAACAGAAATCAGCCAGAGCCAAGAATGTTTTGGCCAAGCAACAATTATGCAGACAACTGCAGACACCCACACCACAGTATTTATCGCAATGCATGTCCTTGAAACCCTCTGACCTCCTCTCTGCAATACAACAAAACATCATAAACTTGGCCTTTTATAGTATTCAAACCAATGAGTAATATCGTAAAATATAAGACAAGAAGGAAGAATGTTGAAACTTTACATACATCATAAATGAAGACTTGGAACAAAGTAATTGCGGTGAGTAAAACCGCATGGATAGAAAAGGCAACATCATTTGCTGCTACCGGAATCATCTGATAAAAAATATACATTCAATGAAGAATCTTTATCAGAGTTGCCAACCATGAACATGGATCATCTATAAAACCAGAAGCTTTTTCACAACCGAATTATTTAATCTGGCTAAAAATAAAAATACAATTGATCCAATTTCATATTTGTAGCATTAAAAAAAAATGCAAAACCAATCCATACATTGAACATAAATCCAATAGCTAACAACACAACCAACCTCGTCCAATCCATACTCCTCTCTATACTGCCTCTGAATGACAGTGCTAAAGTACAACGCCGCGTTGTAGATGAGGTAGGAAGAGTGCTTGGTCAGATTCAACACCAGGAAATCGAAATTTAACCCCACCACACTTGAACCAATAACCACCCAACACAAAATCAATCCAAAATCACAAAAACCACATCAAAATGGACAGAAAAAAAACGAGGTCAGCCTCAATCTATAAACCATTGGTAAAACAGAAAAAGATGCAACCTTTTACGAGAGTAGTTGAGGACGACTTGTGGGTAGAAGCTAAAAGACCAGGAAAAGAAGGCTATCCAACCGAAGACCTCGTAGGCGACCTCTAGAGGGAAGGAGTGCCAAGCCGCCATGGCTGCCGACGCATGCCAAGGTTGGAAGGTGGGGGAAGCAAAAATGGGGAAGTCAATGGTATTTTCGTAATTGTGTTGGATCTTGACGTCTTTTCCCGTCTGCTGACTTCAGATGATTTGTTGTGTCGGCTTCCCGCCTTAATGGGGATGGGATCCCGACTACTGGATTCATGTTGGGTTGATTTTTTTTTTTTTTTTTTGAGACGAATTTCTAAATTAAAACACAATTTTTGGATCGAATTCATATAAAAAATTTTGACAACAGATAAGTTGATATGAATTTGAACGAGCTAAATAAAATTTGAAAATTTTAGCATACGATAATCTTCCTTGCATTGTATAATTTTTAGAAATATTTTTGTCACTTACATACACGTCGTGGAATTTTTTGTATGTAACAAAAAAAATTTAAAATGCGTTGATAAATATGCAAATAGATATTAAGGCGTGGATTGGATTTATATCCTATTCGAAGCATTCTCTATTTACGTATATTGCTAAAAATTATCAGAAACAGCCAATAAAAAAAATCTAAACAATAAACTTTGGGGCTATGGCATGTTTAGACCAGGTAGAAACTACATTAGAACAGTTGTAGTTGTTCACTCTGAACGCACAACCTGTACACTGGATCGAGTAGGAAGCTCAGATGCCTTCACCGACAGATCACTTGTTCTTCCACTTTCTTCTTCAATTTTAAGGTTCTCTTCATTCTTTGGGCGATAAAATACATAATGCTGGATTACGAAAAGTAGATCAAAGAAAACCACCTCCTGCAACAGAGTAGGATTTTAAAATGGATTTGTGTGGAAGAAACATGACAAACCCTGCTATTTTTTATCACTTCTTCATATTTAGATACCAATTTTACGGTCTATCAGGTTAGAGTTCCTATTATGTATTGACAATATGGGAAGGACAGAAGAATCAACCTAACACCTTGCACACAGAGAAATGCAAGAATGGCAGTATACGCAAGTGAAAGGATGCAATCAGAGAGAATGAGATAAAATTTGACAGAAATTCAAGTATCTTCAAAATGAGTGTTGCATAACAAGGAAAGAAGTGTCTTCCCTATATTGCTGTAGAAGTTTACCATTGAACCTGCACAAATAATAACTTCTTTCAGAGAAAGGATCGACGCTGTTAGAGTTGCAATAGTTAGTTTGAAAAAAAAAAACATAAAAGAGAACTCTGATCAATAGATTGCACTGTCATTTGTGCATAGTTAGTCATTGACCCCAGCAGGTCAAGTAAAATGTTGCCAATACTCCATCCTACCGTGCTTTTCCGCCGGAAGTTCATGAAAGCCTGATAGAGGTGAACAACTACAACTGTCAAATCAAGAAGTAATAGCCTTCGAAACGCATACTAAGTTTCCGTGGTACCACAGTGCACAGGGCATATGAAAAAAAATATCTATCATAAATAGTTGGCTCATGGAAACACAAAAATATGATGTTGTACATGCAGAAAATTCGATTCTTGAGCAGACAGTTAAAACTTAGCAGTAATGCAGTTTTTCTTTCTTAACCACTTCAGGGAAAAAGAATATATGGCAGATCGAGTTGTTAACCAATAATATCTAATTCTTTACACTGGTAAATACAAAGTTAGCATGCCATTAGCATGACATGAAATATAATTATATCAACAGAACTGAAGTATTCAAAAGATAAACAGTGTGCCTCATGGATCTTGGCAGTATCATTCTCATGTTTTCGCATATTCCTCTACGAAACTTCTAGCTCAAAAAAGATCAAACTTCTCAGGACAAAGATAAACCCACAGAGAATATTGTAAGAACAATAACAGTTAAATATTTGAAAAAAAAAAAAAAACTAGATCACCTACCTCATCACGCCCATACATCTCTCTGTACTGCTTCTGTATAGTAGGACCGAAGAACATGCCGGCGTTAGCATGAGTGCTTCGTGAAATTCAGTACCAAGAAATCAAAATTCAGCCCCGTCACCCTGACCCCCAATAAAATAAAAATGTCAGAAAACACGCTGTGAACGAGGACTGATCCTTGATCTGGGAACTAATTACGTAGAAGCTACCTTTTTTTTCTTGTAATTGAGGATTACTTGGGGGTAAAACTGAATGACCACGAAGCAAAGGCAATCCAACCCAGAACCTGGTATAATATGTACAAGGGAAGCAACTTCCATGAAGCCATGGGATTTTCCGGGGTATTTTGATACGTAGAATGAAAATTTGTCTGTCTAAACGGGTTTTAGAAAAAATATTATCTCTATCTTAAAAAGTTTTAGATGAAATCTCCATGTTGGATTTTATTCCTATTGACCTCCCTATAATCTACATATGTATAAAGGAGGATACATGTCAATGTTTTTAGAGGTAGATTTTATATTTGTAATACTCTAATCTTTTGTTTTTACAAAATAAAAAGTTGTATAAGTACTCTTGGATTGAAATCATAAAAGGTTGAAACTCTTTTTTTTCATTAAAAAAATATTTTTTTCTATCTTGTAAATAACATATGATTTATAAAACCTCAAAAATAACTAGATTGTTTTATTTAAAATCTTGTAAGTTTTGAAACGAGTATTAAATATTATTTAATTAAATTATTGTCTTCCAAATATTGTTCAGTTATTCTTATTAAAAAAATAAGAATATTAAAATAATAAAATAATAATAATAAATTAATTATTACTCCTTTTGGACAGGTGGGTGCGATGGGTGCGATCAAAGTCTAATTAGTGTAGTTAGTCATTTTGGTTATTAGGTAGTAGAATTTTTGTAGAAATTAGATAGACTAAGTTTTGTGAATGGATAACAACTATTGGGTGTTGGAAGATATGGTGGAGATTTTAAAAGAGTTATACACTAGTTAAAACCTTTTAGGTAAATTTTCATATTTTTCCCTCTATCGTCTTCTTATCCTCTCTTTTCCTTCTAGAGTCAAACTCATTTACTCATCTATCTTATCTCTTGTTTAATATCTTTTGTTTTCCCTCTCCTTTACTTTTTCCCCCCTCTTCGTGAATACATTTTTTTATTTTTTTATTTTTATTTTTATTGTGAATATCTATTTAATTTTTTATTGTTCAATGTGTATGTTCGTCATGTGAGTGCATGATTCCTTATTCATATACATCGTTACATGAATTTTTTACTAGGAAGCTATACTTATTTTTTTTACATTCTATTTTATTTTTCTACTTTTCATTGTTTTGTGAATTAAATTAATCATCATATTTAGTGTTTATTAGTAATATGATTAATTTCTATATTTATATTAATTACTTTTAATATTATTACTATTTTGTAATATGATAAATATTATTGTCGTTAATTCATGATTTGTATTGTATAAAAATTAATATTGGTATTATCTCATTTTATTTGTCACACTTGTATTTCATAAATTGTTAATATATAATTATAATATAATTAATTATTACTTGCTATCATTTTGAATTGTTAACCTCTATGTCTTTATATATAATAAAAATAAAAAATGAACTAACAAAGCTTGTGTTTTTGTGTGTGCGTGAATAGTTAGTTGGGTTAGTGATAACTAGCGCTAAGTAAGTTGGTAATAACATTAATACTTTCATGATGTAACAGATTTGTTAGTAAATATTTCTCTTTTTGATTTTAGGCTATGTAAATCACTATTAATATTATAAATTAAGACATGAGGTTTATTTGGAATAATATAATATTTAATTATACATAATATCACAATTTAATTAATTTTTGTGATATTATTTGCCCCATTATATATATATATATATATATATATTACAGTCATTATATGAGTATCAAACTTTTAAAATGTTATTAAATAAATAAAGCATTAATTTTTTGTCGTGTTAAATTAACAACTTATAGTTATTCTTTTCTATTAGAATGATAAATTAATTTTAGTAAATGCATAAATTATTTATGAGTACTTAGGGAAGATTAGTAAATATGATTATATTTATTTTTGGTCAAATTAATAAGTTATTCACTTGGCTTATAATTCTAAGTATTTTATATAGTTGATGAAACATAAACTAGATTATTAATTTATGAGCTAGAATATAAATAATTTATCTATTAGTATATTTTAATTATTTGAGGAACTATCATTGGTTTACCCTTTTAATATTTTGTTCACTATTATATATGATTAATTATTAATTTATAAATTGATAAATATTGATATCCTTACGAGTCAAAGTAGTTGTTGGCATGTTTTGATTTTTTCTAATAATGATTAATGATTTGGTGTGGCCATATAAATTTAGCTAATGTTCATTAATTTAATATTAAATTATTATTGTTTACTTAGAAGTAATTAACCAAATAATTAACTAATTATTGTATAATATATTTATTGTTATTTTTTATGTACCTAGTTGAGTGCTGCATATCATCTCATTTTGTGCATTATACTAATAAATTATACATGTTAACATATAAATTATTTGTGACTCCTAAATTAGGATTCTCATTTGGATTACAGTGTCTTATCATACTTCTAGGTTCATATAATTCTTGAAATATTATAAACTCCTTTTTGACAACTCTCATTGGCTTATGCCCATATTTGATGACCATGCGTCGAGTGCAACCGAGATCAATGAATTGATTTAGTCTAACACGGAGTCGCACCCTTAAAATTTTTTTAAAGATGAAATATTTGTCATTATGCTGAAAGAGGTGATAGGGTGCAATGGCGCAACAATTCATTATACACTTGTGATACCGAGAGGGTGAATAAATGTGAGATATCGGTAATTATAGGTCGTAGACCATTTTGTATGTGTGTGTATATATGAGATTGTAGCTGGATGAGATGGCTACCCTTCTTGGCATAATTGGAGTTTAAAATAAACTCATAATTACTAAAAGACTCGATTAATGATATTATAGAATATATTAATTTATTTCTTATAATTATATGACTTAATATTTTTTATCAATTATACAAAATTACATCTGCATTGTGAGAGTAGATGGATAAGTTAAAGTCGGAACAACTGGAAGACTCTGTTATTAGGCTATTGATTTTTCTTACTTTAGAAGTCTTAGTTGATTCAGAGCATTAGCTATTTTATATTTTATATTTTATAGCGTGACTTAAAATTTGAATTTTAAGTATTTCTTTGTATATAAATTTAATTTGCATTTTTTAACCACAATTTTACCCGTTGTTTATTAAGAGAGCTGATAAATTAATAAAAAATTAATTTATGAGATACTTAATTTTATATTATAATACGTAGCTCACGGTTCGAAATGGACGGGTTGTTAGACGAGGAAGAGGAGATGCCAAGCTAAAACCAGGTTGCTGTGGAAGGTGGTTGTGGCTTCTGTAGAAGGCCTTAAATAGTCACAAGCACCAAGATGATGAGTTGGTTCCATTTGCAAACATGTCACGAAAGATTTTACAGCATGCAAATGGAATCAACGTAATAAAAATGTAAATATCATTTATGAGATTCAAGATGGCGGCTACCAGATTCATTAAAACAGTTTGTGGCTTTCCTCCATATCCTCGACCAAGTGACATAAGCTCGTAGCAAACCAGGTATGAAACTGGGATCTTCTTTCCGATATTACCTTTTTAGACGTTAACAAATTCGTGCGAATTTGATCTGGAAAAAAAAATCCGATGCTTACAATCAAATCAGCGTCATGGAAGATGCCTTGACGCATGTAGAGTGCCTCTTCTGTGACTTTCCGTGTTTTAACTCGACCATTCCGTTCCACAAGATGCAAAAAAGAAATCGATGTCTTCTCTGAGCGTTAATTATTGAAGGTAACGCTCACATGCAGTTTCAGAAAATCCAGTTTTGAAATCACAACCATTACATACACAGATTCAGAAAATGCAGAAAAAAGACTTGGGGGTCGTTGAGATATATTCATCTGCTACATTGTTTGTACACAGAGTCCTAACACTTGAATGAAATATCACGGCCCAACCACACCCTTTGGCACTTGGGCTTGCATGGCGAGTCTGACAATCTCAAAGATCTGAGGAGGTTCGGCCATGGCTCCATTGCCAACATCACCACAAGCAAGGCGCTTTGAGATAGGGGGTATCAGAGTGATGCCAAGTTCTTTAATCAGTGTTAGATGACGTTCCGTGAAAGGGTTGTCCCACATAAAAGTGTTCATGGCCGGAGCTACAAAGATTGGCTTGTGGAAGTCCCATGCTCTAATGATGCAGGTAAGCAAGTTGTCGCATAAACCTCCAGCTATCTGATAAAAGAGCCCAGTAAAACATGATTTCATATTCACTTCTCCCGAGGCAAGTGGACAACAACGAGAAACAAATGAAATATAACAAACATGCTCGATGCTTGTGTTGTGCACATTACGTAGGCGCCGATTTTAAAAAAAAAGTGGGTGGGAGTTTAACCTACTTTCTTAGTATTACACGATCCAGATGAATTACTTAAACTAGCCTCTAACACTATTGCTATTTGAAAAGCTCAAAATAATCTACATGCATTATCAACTCTCGTGCTAAAACTTTTTAGTTATCAAGTAAGTTTGAAAAACTTAATTGGCCATAGCTAACTTACAGATTCTTCTTTGCAGATATTAGCTAGGCATCCAATCTTCCATAACATGCTAAGAAATAAATGTTAAGCATGTTTAGGGAAACAAATATCATATTACAGATAGTTGACCATACAAAAGACATACATGCAGTTATGCACAATATGGGAAAATATGCAAGGTTTAACACATGGTCAACCATTTGACACAACAATTTCAGGTAATTTACATACATGAAAAAGAGTAAGGTCCACAAATAGAAGATTTCTTACCTTGCCTAGAGTATTTGCTGATAATGGCGCAATAACCATAATATCTGCCCATCTTCTAAGTTCAATATGCCGTACATCATCGCCTATTTTCTTCCAGCTTGACCATTCATCCTCATCTGTGTAAAGAGTTATTTCTCTTGGAAGAGCTGTTCTATCAATGAAATGTAAGGAAGATTTGGTAGCTACTGCTTTAACTTCTCCCCACTCAGAAAAACTATGACACAGAATTCCAAATTTTATGGCGGCCACACTTCCAGTCGCAGCTAAAAGAATCCGAGGCTTTGTTCTCTCCATTTTCCGCGCAAAAAATTGCTTGCAGTACTAGGCTTGTCAAAATGAAAAGTGGGTCTTGAAAACCCAAGATGACTGGCCACCTTAGGAATGGAACTCACTGCCCATCTTCTTTCTCTAAGGTGTGGCAGCGGAACTCTCTTAACAATAAGCTAAAACTAGCTGCATAAATGACTAACCAAAAAAAAAATACACATATTATAAGCTAGTAAGTAGCATTTTCATGCCAAGAAACTATAAAAATACATTACTGTGAAAAAAATTAAACAGAGCAAGCTAACTAAATTTCACATATAGTCAGTCATATATCATTTCCACATTTTTCAAATACACAATATATACTAAACATTGAGTAAGATCACGACGGACAAAATATAAGAAGATGCCATGAGGTGCTTGAAACCTATCAAGCTGTTAAAGAAGTCCACACAATAATCATACACAAGAACTCACAAATGGTGGTCTTCATATTTGTCAAAGTCGAAGATATGAAATCGACATAGTTTTTAATACTTTTACTATAATCACCTGCCTTCTTCTTCTTCTTCTTCTTCTTCTTTTTCTTTTTCTTTTTCTTCCACCTAGTACCTAAAGAGTATCGGGTGCATGGACCCTAAATTAGGAATCCATGCATTTACAAATGATAAAATTTTTGATAGCCAGATACCCTTCATGATGTCACCCCTCATCTTTTATTGGGGCCCGGGACCAAGAAACGTCTCATCTTTTCCAATTGAAACTTCTTCATCAATAATCATTTCCTAAGACATGTATCATTTCCCTTCAACATTGAACTCAAACTATAGATAAACAACTCACTCAAATAAAAAAACAGGAGAAACGCGCATCGCAAAACCATAAAGTGTGGACAAAATCGACGGACCCCGAGGCTACAAAGATCGACCAACGGCTATAATGCACACACAAGTCACAAGAATCACCCCCACCCCCCACATTCTAATAGACATTTCAACAAACACATAGAAGTCTAGTTCGATCATCCCAACAAAAGGGCGCTACAACCCGCAAACTCCTCTCAATAATCAACAGAAAATCCAAAAAAAAAGAGAAGAAAACCCATCACTTGCAGAACAATCAGTCCACCCACCGCCAAACTCGCATGCATAGATCAGAGCATACAAATTTGCAATGAATGCACGTACTTTTGGGGACGAACACCGAAATCAGAAAACAGATTCCTTAATATGAATCACGAACCAAAACGAGAACGTGGATGGAAAGATCGAAACTTTGCAATTGATGATCGAAAAATGTACAAGCACCGATTTCCCGCCTTCGTACCTTTTACGGGTTTGGTTGAGGATCCGACCTCTTCGTCCGGATAGTGTCCATCTCCCCATCTGGCCTATGGGTAAGAATTCCGCAGTAATTTTTAGCTCTATATCTTCCCGTAAATGGATAATCTAAAATGAAGTAGTGTCTAATATTAATATACATAAGTCTCACTTCACATGTTCTAATACGATAAACAAATATTGAGTTAGATGAAAAAGGGTGCAAGATAATATATTTATACACCCCATAAAATAAAACATGCTAAATGAACTCAGTCTACCGATCACTTATTAGAGTTTTCTCGTAAGGTAACTACAAAAAGTGTTTCCTTAACTCAGGAGAGGAACAAATAAAGGTGACAGTAATTGATGTCATGTTTTTTCTCATCCACTTTTATTTTTGACTATAATTGTAAAAATTAAAATTAAAATTGGATTTTAAGAGCGTCATTAAATCGGATCGAATCAATTAAATTAATTTAAATCGATTATATATAATAATTTTACAACTTATAATATAAATATATAAAAATTAAATATTAATATTATTTTAATATTATATATATATAATATTTTATAATATTTTTTATAATTTATTGGATTTAAACTATTTAAAATTAATTATTATTTTTAATTAAAATTAAACTCAAATCAATTTTTAATTATAAAATATCACCCAACACGCCGGTCACCGTCCTACCCTACCTATCCGGTCCGACCACACCCCGCTAACCGATTCTCACCAAATCACCGCCTCGCTCTCTCGTTTGGCATCCGGAGAGCACGCTTCGAAGTCATTCACCGCCGGCGGCCGCGATCGCAGCCTACCTCCTTCGATTTGTTCCTGGGTGGCTGGCACCCTCGACGAAGGTCCACGCCCACGCCCTGGACAACAGCCGCGCCAGGTTTGTTAGCGACTCAGGAACTAGCAGGATTCGTCCGCAGCGGTGACACGAAGTCCCCACTTCGTATGGAAAATGCTTCTTCCCGACCCGGGGCATAGCCGGGCTTGTTCGCAGCTGCGTGCCAGGTGCGGTGAATGCTTCTTCTTGACCCGGGGCTTAGCCGTGTTTGTCCGCAGCCACAACTTCTTCCCAATGTAGGCCATAGCCGTATTGGTCCATGGCGGCGACACCATGCGCTCTTTCTGATCGGAACCGTAGTTGTGGTTGTCTTCCCGACCCTTGGCAAAGCCAAGTTTTCCCGCATGTGCGGCTCTGTGTACTCCGACCGTGGGCAAAAGATTGAGGTTCGCATTTCTTGATGGTCGGCCCTCACGACACCCCCCCTCGTCACCAATGGATATGAGTCAATGAAAAACAAGAAAAGGATTAGCTAGACAGTGGAATGCAATGTTTCCCCAAGAAAACCATTCTAGACAAAAGATATATCTTTCAAAAATCCAGTTGACAGCGAAGACATTTCAGATAACAAAACAACTTGGCGAACTACTACTGTAATTGAATATGAAATATTGGACATTTATTGTCATTCATTGTTGGCAACTGCTGTATCAACTAACTTAGATTAAGCATGCTGTATACTGTTCATGAATTTTTGTTATATGACTTTTGAGAAAGAACGATCTTTTAGAACGGTCTCACTGAATTTTTACACCAATCATATATAGAGTTTCTCATATATCCTTCATACAAAAATTGAAAAGATGATCCTTGCTGTTTGATGTCATCAAAATATCATTTACATAAAAAAAACAACATATAAATTATTATGACATTTGACATAAACACAGTAGCCTTCAAATCATTTCAAAATCATACAAAATGACTGCTTGACAAAATTTTAATATTTTATACAATTTTTGTATGTAGAATTTTCGGATTTGATTTATTCAATGATGCGCTAAATTTTTTTAATAAGCTAACAAGCTTCATCTCATACATCATAGTGCACTCATTGTTTATAAAATCCAACATGAATTATTTTTTATTGTGTATATTATAGACGAATTCGAACTTATCTAAGAGACTCAAGATCATACGCACTCGGACATGTGAGTTCTTCCCAAGAAGATTCGTGAACACACAGTGTTCTTACACTTGGATAAAAAGTACGATTAATACATTGCTTTAAGTTCCTGGGATGCCCAGCTCTAATTACACAAATTCTTTATCACTCCCTTCCACCATAAGTTCAGGAACATTTTGTATGGAGAATTCGATTTTAGAGTAATTGATGGATCGTGTTGAAATTAGGGAAGGTACTTAGGTTGGCATTTGTGGACGTTGAGAATACGCAATGGGATTTTGATGTCCCTGCTGACATCATAAAATCTAATGACTACTACTACTACTTCATAAAAAGATTTGGTTATTCCTTAAGCCAATTTATATTTCCATATTAGTTTTTTTGTTTTTGGCTTGTTTACATGTATTCCATGTGGTTTTATTTGTACTACTTGTTGAATAATTTTATGAGTGGGTTTTGTTTATGTTGGATCTCTTATTCACATAAATGTATTTTATTGGAAATAAATATCAATACGCTTTATTAAGAATAAAATATGAGAATGGTAATTCTGAGTCTATACTCAGTTTTCAATTTTTCTACTTACTTTAGTCCATTTGATATGTTATTTAGGAATAAAATATTAATATATGTTAATATTCAAGTGGAACTGGTGATTTTCTTTCCTAAACTGAAGCTTGCAGTCAATTACCATGAAACAAATAATTGCGGACCTCAACGAAGATGAAAAGCTGAATGGTGATAATTTTGACATTTGACACCACAAAATAATTTTTATCATTGAGGATCAAAGGGCTACTGAAACGTTGAACTCTACCATAGACAAACCATAATATGGAGATTCTGTTCAAAATAAATGTGATATGAAAGTTTATCAGGCTTGGAAAAAGAAGAATTCTATTGTTTGAGCAATATGAAAAATGATATCATATGCCAGTATGAATATTATCGTATTGCTTCTAAGATGTGGCTTGCTCTAAAGAAAGAGTTTGGGGGCACTTCTACAACCAAATTTAGACAGCCTGTGATCAAGTTTCACACGTTTAAGAAATGTGCAAATGCGCTTATGCATAAACATTGTCTTATGACGAACTTGGTTAATGATCACTTGCTCTAAAGAAAGAGTTTGGGGGCACTTCTACAACCAAACTTCGACAGCTTGTGACCAAGTATCGCGTGTTTAAGAAATGTGCAAATGTGCTTAAGTAAATGTTTTTGTGTTAGGTTAACCGAGATAGTTAGTGGACTCTAAGTAGACTCTACTTAACGCAATGGCGTAGACGAGGCAAAAAAATCCATGGAAGATTGTGATGAAGAAATAAACACATTTTCAGCCTTTGTAATTTCACCGGTTCGGGCCATTTGTAGATCCGAACTTCAGGTTTGTATAGCGTCCATCAGTCCATTTGGCCACAATCAATTACTCGGGTTTGGTCGTTCATTTAAAACTAATGATGTTGTACTAAACAATGAAGCAAGTAAGTGTTAATTAAGTTGAATTATGGATTTTAATTTAATAATTTGAGTTAGTTATTTATAGGCATAAACTAGAACAATAAAGATTTGTCTCTAATTTCTCCTAACTATAAAAAATATTAAAATTATAAAAAAAATTTATTACAAAATTAAAATTTATCTCCAAAATATATATGCCTCGTTTGAGTCAAACGGTTGTAATAAACAGGGAAGTAAGTGTTAATCATGTTGAATTGTGAATGAATATAGATCTAAACCATACATTTGTAAATTAATAATGCTTCATTGACGTTGATTTTCCACGTATCTACCGACTTTGTTGTATTATCATAATAATCAATCAATAATAACGTAAAATAATGGAAGAGTTACGTGACGTAGACACCATAACCAGCGACGTCCCATCTTCTTCCCCCCTCCATACCCTCCACTCTACGAGCATTTCTACGTCACCGACGGCGACATTCCCCCGGCAGCGCAGCGGCGGCAGAGCAGAAACATGTCGGACGGCGACGGCGAGTCCTCGGATCGGACGGCTCCGGGGACGGAGGACGACGAGGGCGTGAAGGTCTCCATCCCCGACGACTTCTCCGACTCCACCGCCTCCCCCGTCCGCGACTTCACCCCTCCCAGTGTCCGCTCGGTACGCCCTTCTCCTTCCAATCCCCATCATGCGCATCTTCGTTTTGTTCGTTCGTGTTTGTTGTTTGGGGATTTTGGTTTGGATCGGGGTGGTATTGTTGTTTGTAGGGATCTGGAAGCGGCGACGGGGAGATGGGGATGATGGAGGACCGGAGCTCGTCTGATCCGGAGGACGTCGGGAAGGAGGAGATGTTTGTCGACGCGCCGGATCAGTACTTGGAGGACTCGGTGGTGATTGTGGGGGACCAGGCCGATGGGGACGATGTTCATCGGTTGAGTCACGAATTGGCGACTGTTCGATCGCAGCTCCATGACGCCCTCTCCGACAAAGATCTCGTTTTCCGCGAATTCGGCGAGTTCAAGGTTTGTTGTTGGAATTTTTCCGATCCATTCGGTGGTTTTGCCTGGAAGATTTTCTGGTTTGTTCTTTGTTGTTATAGCGGCGGTTTTGTGGTTGATTTGGTGTAGGAAGAGCTTCGGTTGCTTCACTCCCAGCTGCAATCGATGAGCAACCAGAGGAGTTTGATGGGTGAGAGCAGTGAGAAAATGGTGGACCGCCTCAGTCGCGAGGAGGGTGCAGCCGAGACTGTGGCGGCTGCGCCGCGGCCGCTGCGCGTGGTAGTGAGCGATTGTAACAAGTTTGTCTTACAATTGAAGTCGGTCTTGGATGAGCAGCTGCAGTCGGAGAGCGCAATGAGGGAGCTGCACGCCGTTCTCTGTGCCAAGGACCTGAAGGTTGATGATCTGTTCACGAAGGTGACGGAATTGTCGATATCGGGTGACATTCTCGCCTCTCACTTGGTTGTAGTTCAGAAGGAGTGCGTGTCGGTTCAGGAGGAGTTGAGTGAACATAGGAAGAGAGAGATTGATTTGATTGGGGAGTTCAAAAGGGTTGAGGAAGACAATAGAAAGTTGACGGAGCAGTTAGGAAGGGCGAATGAAAGTGTAACTGACGCGAATATGCAACTGAATCAGACCAAGGCGGAGCTTGAGCAAACTGAGAGTAGGCTAGCTACTTCCAGAGAAAAACTCAGTATGGCTGTGACAAAAGGCAAGGCATTAGTTCAGCAGAGAGATTTGTTGAGGCAAACGGTGAATGAGAAAACTAGTGAAATTGAGAAATGTTTGCAGGAGCTAAAATTGAAGTCTGATGCGTTAGAATCTGCTGAGGCCAAAGTGGAGGATCTGATGAAGAGCCAAGATACACTTGTATCCCTTCAGGAATCACTGTCGGAGAAGGAGAAGATATTCCATGAAATGGAAGACGTCTTATCTCATGTTAATATGCCAGTAGAAGTTCAGTCTCTAGAGATACTAGACAGATTTAGATGGCTTGTGGATGTAAACAATCAGCTAGAAATGAGAATTTTGCGAGATCAAAAGGTAGAAGACATCTTTTTTTCTATTGACATGCCGGAAGCTATCAGATCTTCTGATTTGGAAGCACAAATTTCTTGGCTTGTGCAGTCAAATAACCAGGCAAGGGAAGATGTGTCTCAGTTAGTAGATAAGGTGGCTGACATGCAGGTGTCTGTTGCGACAAATTCTTCTGGCTTGTCTTCAGCACATCTGGAAATTAAACGCTTGGGAGAATTACTTTCCCATGAGCAGGAAGGTAAGGATTTTATTCAGGCTCGATTGGATGAGATAACAGAAAGATTTGAAGAATTGTCCAAGAAGTTTTCTCAGGCATCACTGCATAGAGACATATTTATAAGAGCTCTACATGAGATTTCTGGAATCAAAATAGATGATCTTATTTCCAATGACTCTTTAGCTGAAATAGAAAAGTTTTCTGAAGGTTGTATACATGAAATAAAAGAAAAAAGCATACTGTTGGAGGAGTCTAAGGGAAAAATCGAAGAACTTGCACATCAAGTATCATTTCTGAAGGACCAATTAAACAGAATGTTTTTGGAGGCATCCAAGGGTTTTCTTGACAATTCTGAAATGCATGATGCAAATTTTGATGATCTAAGCGCTTTATCCACAAAATGCTTCCAAAATATTAGAAAAGGAAAGGCAGAGTTTGAAAAGCTTGCTGAAAAATGTGAACAGCTTGAAGAAAAGATCTTCCAAATTTCATCTGAGAAAGATAGGATGCTGGAGAAATTATATGATTTCATGGAAAATATCATGGACGATGAAGATGGTCGGCCTCCTGCTGACTTGGACCTTCTGTTTGCAAAATGCTTTGGAAAGATCAAAGAGAATAATGGGATACTGGAGGATGTAAAAGCTAGATATGAGTGCTTACGATCACAGATGTCATCAGAGAAAAAGCAACTTGTGAAGAAACTACTTGAGCTTTCTGGGACTTCATTGGATGGTTATGCCGTTGGTGACTCTGCTGTTGCAGATGATCTAGTGGAGGAATGTATTGGCAAAATCCACGAAATAATCAAAGCACCTAATGTGCCTTCCTCTAGTGAATGTGAACAATCCCAAACACTACAAAGTCTACTTTATTTTAAATTTCAGGAAGCGATGCTATATGAGTGGTTGCTGGTGGAAGAACTTAATGATAGGTCAGGGATGGAAAAGTTGTATACTGAACTAAGCCACAAAGATGATGTAGTTACATCTTTGAAGAATGAGAAGGACCTGCTACTGAATGATCTTAGAAGAGCCGAAGATAAGACTTCATTGCTGAGAGACAAACTTTCTTTGGCAGTGAAGAAAGGGAAGGGTATGGTGCAGGAACGAGAAGGCTTGAAACTCAATATAGATCAAAAGACTGCAGAAATTGAAGGCTTAAAAAGTGACCTGAAGCAGCAGCAGTCTTTAGTTATGGAGTTCAAAGACCAAATCGCTGGTATGTCAGATGACTTGCAGAAAATTTCAAATCTTCAACATGAGATAAAGATAGCGAAAGAGGAAAAAGATCATATGGAAAAGTTATTACTGGAAAGGAGCAACATGCTACAAACAGCTGTTGATTTGATTGAGAATATTTCAGTGCCAACTCATTTTGTCTTTACAGATCCGATTCAAAAATTAAAACAAATAGGAGAATATTTACAAGAACTGCAAAATGCTCACACTCAGATAAAGGAAGAGGCGGAGAAAGCAGAAAAAGAACTGCATGTACTAACACAAAAATTGGAGGATTGCTATATAACAATCCGATCCATGAAAGATGCATTCGCTCAAGCGGAAGGAAAAATATCTGCTCTCCATGAGGAAAGAGATGAGTTGAAAGTAAATAAAACCAGCGCAGAGCAAGAGTTGGAGAATGTTAAAGCAAAAGGTGTTCTTCTTGCAGGCAGGCTTGCAGATGCGCAAAGGACTATCAGTTCTCTAGAGGAGGCATTGTCACTGGCAGAGAATACCATATCTATAATGGAGGATGAAAAACGTGAAATTCAATCTCAGAGTCAACAGGAGATTGTGTCTCTGAATGCCAGGTGTGCTGGATACATGGAAGAGCTGTCTGTCTCCCATGGAAGGACTGAGAACCAATTCTCAAAGCTGGTAGATCAACTGAATCATCTTGATGTGCTAATGAGAAATGAAAATCCCATATTACGTGTGAGAGAAGGAATTAGGAGAAACATTGAGGGTCTAAGAAGGCTGGCTCCCTTGCTTCAAGATTTACAGAGTGAGCTTGGTGAGCAAGGATTGGATATACGTGGCTTTGAAGTGGAGGTATCAATTTAGTTTGTCTGGAAATATTTTTTCTTTCAGAAGAATTATTTATGATCTTAACAATTTGTTTTGAAATTCCTTTATGGAGAAACCACTCCCCCCTTGCCCTCCCCCCTCTCTTTTCTGATAGCCTTCTTTTTTATTGTTAAATCCGTTTTTACTGTTTGTGCATACAGATTTTCTGCAACTCAACTTCCTGGTTATTCTCGCAGTTCAATATCTTGTTATAGTTCATTGTCTGTAACATGTACAGCATTGCCTTCCGTTGAAGGTTATGTTCCATTTTACTGTTTTGTTCCATGAACTATTCCAGCTGTTTAATTTTGTCATGTTCTGAAAGAGAAATCTAGGTTCACACCTTTTATTTTTATTTTTTGATTTTTGGGGAGATTAACACTTGTGTCTTCTGACTAATGAAAGCTATTTCATCTAACGTATCAAAGTTCCTGGATAGTTACTCAAATCCAAATCTGTGTCTTTTTGCTGTTGATAAAGGCATACTTTTTATCGAGTCATGTATAATTAAGTGTATTCATTTTATAATATGCTTATGAGTTGATATTCTGGATTTTCTTATTTTTGTTTGTGTTAATTACTTTGCGCTCAGGATATTCCTGTTGTGAGCATATCTGTATCACAGCTTGAAGATGATTGCAGCAGTTCACAAGCTAGCACGGTGGGAAGTGCAGACCATGTATCTGAAGGCATCTCGTCCTATATTTCCAAGTACACAGAGAAGTTGAGGTTGCAAAATAAACTTGTCAATGACAATTCTGCATCACTTTGTTTATACATGGACCAGCAGATTGAAGTTTTATTTAAAGCTTTAGGAGCAATTAAAGATCAAATTGCTCATACAGTTTCAACCTCAGGTTCGCTGAAGCTTGAGGTGCAAAAGTTGGAAGCATACACTAAGGATACCATCTCCAAGCTAGACAGTGATATTTCTGTGCTGCTATCTTCGTGCAGGAATGCAGAACAAGATCTGCAGGTAGCATTGTCTAATTGTACTTTGAATTTGGATGCTGAAGTTTATAATGAGGACCTTAATCCTAGACCGGTAGATGTTGGCCGAACATCTTCTGAAGATTTGTCATATGTTGAAGCTGGAAGAAAGTTGTTGGCAGCTGTAAAACTGGTTCGGGCTCAATTTAAACAGTTGGAGAATGTAAAAGAAAATTGGGTAAGTGTGACCAACGAATTGCAAAATGAGTTGCATAGAACAAAAGCGGATGCTGAAAATAGTTTACAGGATAAAGCCTTGTATCTGAATAAAATTTCTGAGATGGGCAAGGAGATAGATTCATTGCAACAATATTCCAGTAAGTTAAAACTTGAACTTGAGAACTGCAATCTGGTGGAAGAAAAGTTACGAGAAAAAGAGGGTGAGCTTTCTTCTGTCCACCAAATTTTAGCAGCGAAAGAACAAGGTAACTGAGGGCATTAGTTCTTATTTGCAATTTATCATGTTTCCTTACAATCTTTGCTTTTGCTTTCATTTGAAATTAATCATGTAGTACTTGTTGCAGAGATGTCGAAGCATGGTTTGTCCCGAGACAACATAGAGGCTCTTTTTAGCAAAGTCAATGATATCTATGTTTCTCAAGTTTCCAAAATTAGGTGCTTGGAAGGGCAAGTTCCAGCTGATTTAGATAAACTGTTTTATATTGTTGATAATTTCAGAGAGATTCAGCAGTTGCTAGACTCAGTGAGTGAGGATAAAGAAAAACTGCAGATTGAGCTTGCAGCTCGTGTTTCTGAAATTGACTCCCTGAAAGAAGATGCTGAACGTCTTTATGCTAATAATGAGGACCTTGAAAAGGACAAGAATGTCTCTACTGAGCTAAATAATGGTTTGAAAATTTTAATTGAGAAATTGGGAGGAAATTGGCCTTTTGATGACAGAAGTATCACCAGTGCAAGCGAATTTTTACACTTGTTAGAAAAGTTGATTGTGGAGTTGATTTCCGATTCTCAAACTACTAAGACAAAGTATCAGGAGTTGAGTTTGGAATTCCAGGAGAGAAAAAAAATTGCAGATGGATTATATGAAAAGGTTAAATTACTTGAATCTTCACTTAACAAGCAGGTCTATGCAGAACCTGTGCAAGAAAGGAGCATATATGAAGCACCTCCACTGGGATTTAGCTCAGAAATATTGGAGATTGAAGATGGGGTAATATTCATTTTTTGGGATCTCTGATCTCTATGCATCAATTTTTTAGATCATTAGTTCACTGCATTATCTGTGATAGTCTTACAGGAATGTTATTTGTCTGGTTTTGTTTTGTTTTGTTTGGTTCTTTTTATTAGTGCCTATGTAGCATGGAATTATTGAAGGTCTACAAGTTAATTCTAAAATGTCTGAGTTCTGGCTTTCTATACATTACCCCTGAAGCTTAAGTTGTAACCCCTGAAGCTTAAGTTGTTTGTTACTAAAAATGCATGTGCTGTTCTGAATTTAGGTGCTCCCTCATTTTGGCTTGTGTTCAATGGAACTGGAGTTAGTTCTACCAAGTTTAGCATTTTGTTTGATTTCTTTAGTGTGTTTTTTACACGGCTCATATGTAGATTGATACCGAGGTCTTGCTGTTTTTCTTTGTCATTTGCAGGGTACAAGAGGAAAGAACCAGTCAATTTCACCTGTGCCTACTGCCCCTGTTGCGAGAACGTTGCGTAAAGGGTCTAGTGAGCACCTAGCTTTGAACATCGTCGATTTAGAATCTGAACACTTGATTGACCACCCTGAAGCCGATGATGATAAAGGCAAGTCTTTCAAATTGAGTAAGAACTTGGTGGCATCTTGGTAAATGACAACACTTTGCTTGCAGGTCATGTTTTCCATTCACTCAATACATCTGGCCTCATTCCTAAACAGGCAAAGTCTGTTGCGGACAGGGTCGACAGCCTATGGTGGGTTTGCTTGTCACTTTATTTTCCGCACTGCTGTAGTTGCTATAAGTTCTATTGGATAGAAGGCGTCCTTATTTAAAAAAAAGTTTTTGTAAATCTGGACAGGGTTTCCGGGGGGAGATTGCTAATGAGGAGACCTGAAGCAAGGCTAACTCTCATAGCCTACTGGCTCCTCCTGCATTTTTGGGTTTTGGGTACCATTCTATGATAATCTTTGAACCCTGTAATATAGATCCTCCATTCTTTTTTATCTTAATTTTTTTAGTTCAAAAGCATTGCCATCTCATTCTTTATACGATATCTTAATTTAATTGCAATTGTAAAAATAACGGAAGGGAAGTCATTGCTCTTTCTAGCTTCTCATCAAGGTGGATACAAAGTGTAAGTATATTGAGATTGATATTCCTAACATGTTACAAATTGAATTTGTGTCCAAAATTTTAGGGAAGAAATGGGAGAAATAAAGACGAAAATAAGGGGACGGGTATCCATGACAGGAGATTGGAAAAGAAAGTCAGGACAGGCTCCAAATGAAAGAGATGAATGTTTATCTCCAAATTCAAATCCATCCCATTCCTCATCCCTACATGAAAATATATAGTACCAGACATTACAACTAATTTTGAAAGGATAAAGATAGAAAACTAACCCTAATGGCTATTCAAGATCTTAATTGAGAAGCTCCTCTAACTATTAGTTACATATTAACTATTAATTGATGCTTCTAAATATGGCTTCTTACCGCTCTCGAAAGTTAAATGAGGAAGAGGGAAAGCTAAATTTCGGTGGTTAAAAGGGCAGAAATAATTTTAAATAATAATATTAATTATTATTATTATTATTATTATATATAAACAATCAAACAATATTCTTATGCCACACTACATGAAAGTTTTGCCTTCAATTCATGATAATGCCCATTAGAATGTAATTAGCGGTAAGGCTGTATGGTAATTGGCAGCAAAAACCAACCACTTACTAAGCAAAATCAACACACACTAACTACCCTTGGTAGTTTAAAAATTTTAAAAAATATTATCGCGTATTAACCTGCAGCTGATTATTTTCTAAGCCATTTATCTTTGAACGTTGGGAAAATGGAATGGCTTTAATTTTTTCCTGGGCACTAAAAGTCTTATATGATTGAAAGAGGAGGCGGCCCCCTAACGGGTTGAAGACTCTAAATCAAAATTATGAAACTTCATTTAAATAAGGTTAATTTGGGGCTTGTCGTGATATGGCTTCTCCACAATACGAATATGAATCCAATGGGACCACATACATATACATATACATACACATACGCACATACATAACTGAATTTAATCCTAATTTATTTCATTTTTAGTTATCATATCATTCCTAATATTTCTTATCCTTTAATCTTAATTAATGGTACTCTATCCATCTTCATCTTTTCATGTCCATCTCTTAGCTAACTTCAAAACTCCTCTTCCACCTCCTTTGAAGAATGACGACTTGACGTAGATGCACTTACTACTTCTTAACTACTATCAATCTATTCTATTGATAGATGACAAAAAGAGTTTTATTGGACATTTTTTTTCTTACTTACCTTACCACATTCTCTAATAAATTTCCCTCTAGTTTTTGATAAATGATTGGAGAAATCTTTCTTATCCTTTATCAATTCTCGTTGTGTCACCTTTTATTGGGTCTATCAATGTTACCTCATCTTTAGCGACTCTCAACTTTCTTCCATAATGTCAATATTCCACAATGGATTGGAAAGAGAGATTTCTTTACTTCTTCAAGTCACGCTAAAAAATAACTTCAAGTCACACAAAACACTCTTTAGCACGACTTCATCTCCTAACTCTCTGTATAGCTATATTTGGAGTTGCATTGATTGTGCATTGATGGGTAATCATACTTTGTTGATCACACTTTACATGCCCTTACTCGAATCAAACTTTATACCACTAAGTTGGGGGCACATGATATTACTATAAGAAATTGTTTGATAGATAGTTAAATAATTAACTAAATAAAGGAAGTGTACCACACCAATTTGGCACGTAAAGTGAATAGAATCGAACCGATAAATTTTGGGATACTAATTTATAACACATTAAAAGGAGACCGACACAAGAAAAACCAAACCAGTCAAGGCATCAAAAGACGGAACTCGAGGAAATCTAATACACAAACAACATCACAATACATACAAGACACCTAAGGATTATTTCATGCAAATAGGTCAACTTAAATGAGTCAAATTTACAAAAGAGACTAAATTTTTGGAGAAAACCTGGCAGAGTCTCCATGTAAATAAGACAATGAAAAATCACACAACCTATATAATTATTCTTTAATTACATAGCAGTCTTAGAAACCGTTCACAATATTATTTAACATTCATAGAAATATTTCCAATGTGTTATGTCACATTCTCAGATCATTAACATCATATTTATCACAAATTTCATATTTATCACAGATTTCGCATTCATCAGGATGTGCTTCAACCTGGTCTTCACATAACCTCTTCTCCTGCAAATACAATAATCATAGATGTTCCTCTAACCCATGCTCCTTCGCTCATGCTCCTTCTTCGCCCCACGTGCTACAAAAGAACATGGTTTCGCATACCTAGATATTTTATTTACCATCAATTTTAGAACACCAAGGCTTGGAATAACCTACACAAAATAAGTTAGATCTGCGTACCTCTAAATATTTTGTCTACAAAATAGAGGAAATACAGTTATCCATACAAAAGTTAACAAATAATTATAGTATCATATCACGAGGCATAAGTCGGCAAGGATCACAACACAAGTCTCAAGGTCACACGGCCACTATATCAAATCATAATCTACAATCTCAAGACATCAACACTGGGAGTCAAATGTATATCCAACAAATAACAAGGTCCCCAAGGGACACATAACACAACAGCCCAAAACCCACAACACCAAAACACCAACCCAACATCTACCAGGGTCCTCATGATCTGCGCAGCTGTATTGGCAAGCATTAAGCTTGCTCACCTACCTAATATAAAAAAATGTGCCAACAACGGGTATCACTGGGTCCCAAATAACTAATACAAAAAAATCTCAATACTGGAAGATAGATAAAATAGTTAGAAACTAAAAAAAATCAACAACTCCTCTATAACGCACTGATCATAAGCAAGTGGCTAATAAGACCTAATCATAATCACTAATAATCCATACAAAAATTAGATAATAACTCACGATAACATATAGGTAATATAGCCAATAAGGCTCAACTAATAATCACTGTAGCATTGCCAAATTCAGATATACTCGATGGAGGCAACTGGCCAAAACTGCTGAAATATACACTGCACGCTGGCTAATAATATGATGTCATATATATATATATATATATAAAGACTGTCACCAAGTATCACAGGTGGGTACTAACTGGGCCCCACGGTGACATCTAGAAATATACACTGCACGTAGGCTAATA
>JAVDBV010080846.1:0-12181 GCA_032619315.1 Piper longum | reverse complement strand
CTTCCCCACAAACGGGGCGTAGCAATCACCTGAGTGCAGTGATAGCCTCCCCATAAAAAGGCTACGGCGAGGGTTGTACGAGGCACTGGCACTGGAGATGGTAATGATAGCCTCCCCATAAAAAGGCTACGGCCGGGGTGTGCGGATCGTTGCGGATACATCCTCCGCATTATTTTGGAGTATAGCGGTATCGTTCCACCGTATATTAAATGAACATAAGGAACTAGGGGATTGTCCTTGATTTGTTTTATCTATTATACGACTTAGTGTTTTTATCACTAACACAGAATTGCCTCCGCAGGTGTCCAGATTCGAGATTAGGTGTCAGAAGGCCATTGACAACCAGAGCATGGAGCAAGATAAAGAAGAAGACTCCTTTATTTTATTCTGGGAAATAAGTGTGGCTACTGGGAAACGGTCCTAGACTGTGTGGAAACCAATATTTTTATGTTGATATTTAACTGTTATAATTCAGTAATTTAGTAGTTGTTAAAGTAACACCTAGCCAGCTAGGCCCACAATTATTGTGAAATATGGCGGGTCGTTACAAGGTACTTAATTAATTTATTTATCTTACTTAGTATAATGTTAAATTTTATTTAGGTAACTTAATTAAGGTTTTAGAATTGGAAGTACACTTAATGGATAAGTTTCACTTGGGGGTTCAACTTTAACTTAATTGAATAGACTTAACTAGACTATTTTGCTCGCTTGCCAAATGATGTACAAATGGGTTAGAATGTGGACCAATGGCACCTGACACTGTTAGGATCATACACAAAATTATGCCCCATTGGCCAACAACCTGAACAAGGTTGACTAAGGCATAGATATGGTGTGGGAATAATTTTCTTGGGCCACACACCTAACTATCTATGGTTGGTTCTTGGAGGCTCCAATAAATTTAGTAAATTTGAATGTTTCTATCTAACACTTTGAACTACAATCATAATAACTTTCAAACCAAGACTTCACATATCATGACCTGAACAACTCTGGGAAAAGAAAACTTTGGCATGGACATTTTTTGAACAGGTTTGACAACTAGAGCTTGGGAAAATACTACTAGAGGTCTTGCAAGCCCTTATTAATTTTTATACATTTTATGGAGTTTTTTAACATGATCATTAGAGAGAACAGTCATAGAGTAGGGCACAACACAACATACAACACAAGCTTACACCTTTTACTAAGTTTGATATCCATACATACTCATAACATCCAAATCATATGTAATATTTGGCACCATACAAACTCATAACATCCAAATCGTGCATAACATCCTATATAAAACATGAAGACCTATCTGTCAGGAGCAAGATTCAACAAAAATCATGCAAAATCGACTCCTACACAGCATGAGATATAATAAATCTACTAAAGCATGTTTAACACAAGTATAGCCAAAGTGTAAAACTCATTACTTTAGTCACCCCTTCTAAATACATGAAACCATGACCAAACAACTTCTAACAGAGATATATACCAGAAAAATACAAACACACACCGATCAGCAAGGGTGTTAGCATAGCACCTTTATGCTAGTCTTTGTAAAGGAGAACCACAAAAAGGTAAGGGTCATGGCATGTGGGTCAAAGGTGAACCAAACAGCACGAAATGGGTCACGCGTCTAAGTGCTAGGACGTTGGCCCAATGCCTTTGTGTGCGGATGAAAAAGAGGGAAAACCCTAATTTGGGTCAAGGTCACTGACAAGGCACCTTTGTATCCAAACAAAGGTTGGTAAAACCCTAAGGTCTGGCCAACACAGTTACACTGGTTTAGTTTGTGCGCACCTAAAGTTTTTAGCCTAGGATTCCCGGGGACGAACTAGTGAACTGCACTTCGTGTTCTGTTGGAGCTAAGATTGACTGAAAGGTTCCACACACATGACAAGACAATCTAAACTCGTGAGGGACATGGTCTTCAACCTAAATAGACATGACACGACAAAAATTGAAAATAAGAGTCGGAACAGTGCAGTGTCCAATCGGGCGGGGACGAGCACTGGAGAGACTATGGTCATGGCTCATGCATTGCATACCATACATAAGTACGATGTGAAAAGGGCCAGGAAAGCAATGCGATCCTGGTCAAGGCCGAATTGATATTAAAACCATTTTGTGAGTGGCCGAGGTTTAGAATTACAATATATTTACCTTAGGAAATTTCATCCGTTTAATTCCTACACATGACTAGTTATTAGGGGCTTAGCCTACATCCTACTTGGCTCGTGACTGGTTGTCTAGCTCACGTCTTTAGTCTGGCCTACTATTAAATACGATTTTTATACATTAGATGTGCTAGATGTAGGACTAAATCGGAAGTTAACACTGGAGATGATGATGGGTTCTATAGAATAGCTCTATATCTATATCTCATAGCTCCATATGAGATGGTTAATGTATTCACTTTATGTGGGTTCCTAATCTATATGAGAAGGCTAGTAGCGTCCTCTCTATATGTCCTAAGACTTTCAAATTGGTTAATTATGTTGAATTTAAGCCTAACCCACTCTCAAGATTCAAAGGGTTTGGTGGAACAATGAAAAAGTATTGGAGGAGGATTCAATGGAAGGAGGTAAAACAATAAACGAGGCTGGCGATAACTGTATAAGAAAATTATTTTTTTGTTAATGAGTTCTTTTGTTGAGTTTTTGAGTATAATGTTGCTGAAGTTTTTCGGAGTAGTGTAATTTTTAAGCCAATATATATATGTAATGTGTGTTATGATTGTTGTTTAGCAGGAATAATTATTGAGGAGATGTTTTGGAAGTCAGAAGATCGAAATTTCGAAAAGACAATAGTAGAAACACGCATCTCCCTAGAAAATCCACACCCTATTGCTAGAAGACAAAGGGAGGATGTGTACATGCATCCCTGTGAGAAAACATCAATAGTTCACGCCTTAGCATGAAACAGTGTGTGCCCTAGTGTGTCCGCAGTTGTTTTGTATGGGAATTGCACATGCCCTAGCGTAGATCAAGATGCGTCCTAGTGCATCCACAGAGTGGATTCGGATTTTGCATACCCTTAGTTACCGTGAGTAAAATTTCAGACTCCTAGTTACGTAGTGTGAATTTGATGGATCCAGATCCTCATTATTTGGGAGATACAAATACTTTCTAAAGCATGACCTAATTCATTCTTTGACAGCTTAAAAAACTTCTCTCGAGTGATGAAGAAGCAGAGAGATTGAAGTTTAAGGAGTAGATCTTCCATAAGAATTTTCTTACACTTCGAGTTTTCTTTGTTAAAGTTATTGATAGGTTTGCTAGTTGCGATGAATTTCATTTTGTTATTTTGATCTTTTATGGGGTAAATTAATTGTCTAGGGTTTGCTGTGGATCTTAATTGTGTAGTTAAATAATTTTTTTTGTTTCTCTATTTGTTTGATGCGTATAAATTGTTTACTCTATTTGGATTAATGCATGAAATAGTTTGATCATCTATTGTTCTAGAGATATGATTTTATTTAGATATAGAAAAGTTGGGTTTGTCATTAACAGAGTAATCCATGTTCAAAATTTAATAAAATAAGTATTTGATTCATGTAGGAAAGGTATTTACTTATGCATTTTTAAAAGTCGTGTAGGGAAGCTCTTAATGCATTGGTTGACTTATAATTACAAAAAAATACAATGATCAGATTAAAGTGATAGAATTTATAATACTTCGAAAGAATTTATAATACTTTAAAAGATAGATGGTAAAGAAATTAGAATCCCTTGGTTAGCAAACCATTACATTTTGACACAGAGAGGATAGACAAAATTAAATAAAAAAATTAATTAGTGAAGTTGTGAACCCTAGTTTTAAAATCATGAAAGATAATCCTCACTATAGCTTCTGTAACGATTCGGCCTAAAGTATAAAATTATGTACCTTATTCATCCCTTCAAAAATTGGTTAAATAAGTTTAAGATTATTATGCACATCCTCTCTAATAAATTGGAGCTTACTTAAGGAAGTATTAGATTTGGGCTTAATTACAGTTTTAGTTGTTACTTTTAGTTGTTAGTATTAGAATAAATTTATGAATCGATTGTTTTACTTTCTCACTGGCGTGAGTTAAACTAAATTACTCTTGATAGGTTGCAAATTTTAGTTTTAGCTCTCTTTCAGAACGATATTTTCTCATCATTATATAACTTGAGCATTTTGTGTACTTGTGTGACAGACATTTCATAACAGTTGGAATTTGGTCGAGTTTCATGGGCTGCGGTGAGTTTCATGTTCATTGGCGGAGACTAGAGTTTCCAAGAAGGGATGTTAATTGTTAAATCCTTCTGATATCCTCAAAATCTGTACAACATTTAATATCTACTAAAATTTCAAATTAATCAACTTCTTTTGAAGGGATATCCAATTTATTAATTGGTATACACTTGGATTGGGTTGTTATTATAATACTAAATTGGTTTAAGATATTTTGGAAAAGAAAAATTGGGTTTATTTTCTACACGGAAAAAAAAGGCACATGATCTTGGATATATACATGAATGAAAGAGCTTAGCGCTAGGTATTGTAAGAGCTTAGTTCAAAGTATATGAATTTTGCCAAATGACATCCTTCCTAGAAGATATTAAATTTAGCTGTATGACTTGGAAACTAAAGTTGAATCACATTAAATAGTTTAGATGTTTAATTAGCATCTATTGCTCAAAGTACACAGTATGTGCCTCTTGTATGATTAATGTGAATTTTTAATTTGAAAGCTTTTATGCTTTATTTAGTTAAAATATGGATTATAATTGAATTTGTGGCTGTATTTCAAAAAATGATATTGGGTATTTATTAGTACGGGAGGTTGGCCTGAATATGATTAGACCCTAGCTAATTGTCTTGGAGCCATAAGTGGAAGTTGGGGGAAGTTTACGGTGCTTAAACGAGTTACACATTTAATTCAAACTATTTTTAATTGGTCTCAAGCGCATTTAATTTGAACTATTTTTAGTAGGTCTCAAAAAGCAAAATTTATGTGTTTGAAAAGTAGAGAGCATAAGTGGAAAGTTAAAATTTTATCTTTTCTTATGACAATATGACCTATTTTTAAGTTTTTTAAAAATGCACTAATTAACCGATATTTTGGAGTGAGTTTTTATTACAATTTTTTTGACAATTAAGATGAAATTGTTAGAAGTTTTAGATTGAATTAAAATTTTATAATTATCCTTATTCATATTTCTATATATTTATGTGGATTTTTAACAGTGTGACGGGCTCTAAATAAAAGGTATAGCTAGTATTATGCGATATATGTTGTTGACCATGTATATAAGCCTTAGAAGTCAAAATAATGATTAATCCTTAGCTAATAGTCATGAAAGTTGAAAATATGCATGGTATTTTTTTTTTCTCCAAAACAAACAAAGATCTGTTGATCTATCTATGGTAAGCCAAAAGACAACCTCAAAGCTTTAGTGACCCAGCTATGTGCCGTAGGATTTACATGCTTGCTTATCCAACTAGATAGTGGAACTGTTTAACAACTTCAGGCTAATCTTACAAACATAAGCAAAAGAGAAGTCCCAACTTATACAGTCTTCTTGATCATTCATGAAGTCTACAACATTAAGACAATCAGATAGAAGTAAGACATTGACAAAATGCATGCTCTTAGCATATTCCAAAGCTTTAGAGAGAGCCGTCCGCTCAATTTCTTCTGGACCTCTAGCATTAGGTTCTGTTTCACAATCTGTAAACAGCAGTAGAGAGTCATGGTTAAAAGAAACAAAACTCCAAGAAAAGATTCCTTCTTTACATCCACCATCTTCCAAGATAAGATATTCATAGTCAGCAATGGAAGAGCATTTGAGCATTGAAACATTAGGATTATCAATTCGACCACCATTGGAAAATAAACCAATAAGCCGAGCATAGTTTGAGAATCTTGTATTAACAGCTGCCACTATTTCTCCGAGGAAAGGGCAGGAGCATACTTTTACAACTATATCATTCTATTTCTTCAAGCATCATTGAAAAGGGTTAAAAATTTGAGAGTATAAAGTATGCCAACAGACTGCTTAGAGAATTCCAAGCAGGGAGATGACATCCAAATTAGTGAGGCCAGCAAACTCTCATAATTTCACTCCCAGGATGGCAAAAGCTAGAGCAATAAACTGGTCGCATTGGTAAAATAGATGTAAAGGACGTTCTGTAAAGTTCCCGCAAAAAAACACAAGCAATGGAGATTAAAGGAATATTTCTCACTAACATGTTTTCCATTGTCGGCAAACAATTTTAGTCTATCCTCCACCCTAGGAGGTAGCTTAAGTTTCTCTAAAGAGTCCAATTGACCTGATTAGATGGAGCTGTAGCCTTATTGGATAGAAGGAATCTATAACAAGTCTCAACTGAGAACCTCCCACCTTTCGAAGGGAACCAAAGCAATCTATCATTCCTACCAGGTGATGGAGGGCGTCACCTCTCTCCGTGAACGTCTTTTGGAGGGTACATTGGGGGGAGAATAGGAGGTGGCTAGGGCTTGTTATATTTGTCTTCTCTCTTATTTATCCATCATACCATCAAATTTTTATAAAATTCATGTTTACAACATGTAGCATGATTATATATATTTTTCATTGAATTTTGATGATTTTAAGAGAGGAGGAATCATAGATTTTGATTTAGTTTGTGGAGGATTGTGATGAACAATGAATTCATAAGGTTTGGATTCATTGTAGGTGTCATGGTTCTTGAAAGTAGAAATTTTTTAATTTAATTCTCTTTGTATGAATTTATACATAATTACTTTTATTAATTTGTAAATTCATGATGAATACATGTAGATTAATAGTTGCAATATGTCTTTAAATAGTTTTTCATGCACTTGTATTGACATGATATGGTATTAGATGCATGCATCAATTTAGAGAAATATTTCATTTTATGCTCTTTAATTGTAAAATTCGAAAAAAAATTATTAATTTTATGAAAGACCACCATTGGTAATCATTAATATATTAAACCTATTTGAATGTTTAAGATTCAATTTTTGTATGAATTATTTGTCATATATTTGAAAAATTCGAGTTTGAAACCCTCCCCATTCGCCGATGTGCCGCTAGGCTAAGGCATTGTGTTGTGAGTTGGAAGAGGTCAGCGCCTAGCACTAAAACCTAGGAGTATCGGTGCCATGATGATCATTTGTTGAGTGTTTTGGCGAAGGCCATGGCCATGACACTGAAACCAGGCAGTATCAGCGTTGCGTCGCTGATTTGTTGGTTGGGTATTGTTACAGCTTCTGTGCTAGAGTGCTTTGATTTAGAGCCACGGCCCCAATACTGAAAACCCTAATTCACACTATTTTCATGAATTTGCTTAATATATGCTATACTTATGAATATTTAAGCACGATATGATGTGTTTATGCTGATACATGAGTTGTAAAAATGATTTTATTGGTGTGAATGTATGTGCATGCGTCATATGTCATTGCAATTTATATGGTTAATCAAATATACATGTTAATGTATATTTTAAGGTTTTAGGGAATCGCTCATAAGCTAGTTGAAGAGAAATTGCTGAGGGTTAGAGATACACATAGATAGTATGATATTTAATTAACACAAGTTGTCGTTAATTAATTGGCTAAGAGGTACGCCTTTTGGCATTAGTTTTGAGTGTACACGTTACGAGCATTGCTTGCCTGATTAAAATATATAGCCTAGGTGTAATGTTCATCATAAAGCTAATGCTTGTGGCATTAGTTTTTTTGCCTCCTTGAGTCTTTACTTCTAACACAATCAATCAGCCCCACTCCAAACACCCTTGGAGTTTTACGAAGTAAGCACACACCCTATACAATAGTCTAACTAGATAAAAAAGTTTGATCTTTATACAAATTTTATTCTTTCGCACAATTCAAATTTCCCTTATAAAGGCTTGAGCAACGAGTGAGCCGATCTTCCTTTTTCACATTACAATGTCCTCATTAGGTTCAAACCACCTCTAAATGTTTCACATTGAAAGCCAAAAGTGGCTAAAACCACCATTGATACAAAAGAACAAGATTTGACTTGTTGTGAAAAATGGGTAATTTTCACCAAAGATAAGTAGTTCACTGTAAGAACTATTACCTAGACGACTAGCGTGAAAATTATTGTACTAAAAAATCACCCCAAGATAAAATTCCCAGGAAAGTGTGGTGGGACACGGAGGTCCGCTTAAAAACCAACTCCTAGATAGAATTTTATTAAGACAAGTAATATAAATAGCACAATAATTAACAACTATACCCGACAATAGCTATTAAATAGATAAGCAAAAAAAAGAATAAGACACCAAAAATTAACGAGGTTCGACAAATGCTTACGTCCTCGGACACTACGAAAATAATATTTCACTGAAGAGAAATATTATAAAGAGAGAAAGAATTACCAATGGTAGAAATAATAATTACCAATGGTATAAGTAACTTGAGATTAATATTACAAAAAGGGGAAGAGTCCTTTTATAGGGAAGACTCCTTTTATAGGGAAAAGACTCATCCCATTTCCCTCCACTTCTTGATGTGGGATTTTGACACCCACATACAATAATTCTCCACCTTGGCAAAATTCCTTACAATTCTTTCACACATCCAACTTTCAGTAGTGTCTGCGAACTCCACCTTTCAATTTGTAACAATATTGATCAACTCTAAACAATATTTAAATTTGATCGTAGTTACCACTTTTGTCTGCATATCAGTGGGATTCTTGATGGTCCAAATCTTCTGGATTATGACTCTACCTTCTTCTATAATCTTTCATACAAAATGATATCGAACATCGATGTGCTTCGTCCTTGCATGGTAAACCTGATTCTTTGCTAAATGAATAGCACTTTGACTATCACAATGCACATTGATATGCTTTTGTTTCATACCAAGTTCTCCAAGCAACCCTTGAAGCTAAATTGCCTCCTTTACAGCCTCTGTAATTGCCATGTACTCTGCCTCTATAGTAGACAAAGCCACACTTGACTGTAAGGTGGACTTCCAACTGACTGGTGCTTTTGCAAAAGTAAACACATAACCAGTAGTTGACCGTCGCTTGTCCAAATCAACAGCATAGTCAGAATCACAATATCCAACTACATATTGCCCATTTTTATCATCCTGCTAAAATACTAATCCGACATCTAAGGTATTCATAATATACCTTAGAATCCATTTTACAGCTTGCCAATGTTCCTTTCCAGGATCATGCATATACCTGCTCACAACCCCAACTGCCTGTGAAATACTGGGCCTTGAGCATACCATTACATGCATCAAGCTACCAACAGCACTTGCATATGGTACTTTTGTTATATATTCCCGTTCTACATCATTCTTTGGTGACATGGAAGCACTAAGTTTGAAATGAGGAGCAAGTGGTGTACTAACTGGTTTTGACTTTTCATTTATGCCAAAACGTTTTACTACCTTCCTCAGATATTCCTTCTGAGAGAAACAAAGCCTCCCCAATTTTCTGTCTCTAGATATCTCCATACCAAGAATCTTCTTTGCTTCACCATGACCCTTCATCTCAAACTTCCTATTCAATTGAGTCTTTAACTTCTCAATTTCTGTCTGACTCTTGGAAGCTATCAGCATATCATCAACATAAAGAAGAAGATATATATAGGATCCATCTTGTAGCTTTTGTAAGTACACAATTGATCATATTTGTTTCTCGAGTACTTCTGCCTTATCATGAACTTGTCAAATCGCTTATGCCACTGCCTTGGAGATTGCTTCAATCCATATAGCGATTTGTCCAATTTGCACACCATCTTTTTCTTTCCATCAACTTTGAATCCGTCTGGCTGAGACATATAGATTTCCTCTTCCAAATTTCCATGTAAAAAAATAGTTTTTACATCCATCTGAACTAGTTCCAAATCTAACTGTGCTACCAAAGCCAATAATATTCTAATGGAAGAATGCTTTACAACTGGAGAAAATACCTCATTGTAATCAACTCCTTCAGTCTGAGCGTAGCCTTTAGCCACCAATCTTAATTTGTAGCGAACATTGTCCTTGTCAAGAAATCCATCTTTCTTTGCATATACCCATTTGCACCCAATTATCTTCTTTCCCTTTGGAAGGCTAGCTAGTTTCCATGTCTAATTCTTTTGAAGAGACTGCATTTCTTCCTCCATGGCAAACCTCTACTTTTCTTGTTTTGAACTTTGAACTGCTTCAGTATAAGTGACAGGAACATCATCAGTTCCAATTGGTGATATAAAAGAGACCAAATCAGCATAACGAGCAGGTTTTCTGATGGTTCTCTTTCCTTTCCTTTATGCAATTGATTCAAGTTGATATAGAGGTTCTTGGATCTTAACCTCTTCTTCATTTGACTCTTCTTCTATTACAGGAGAGTCAACATCAGTTTCTGCATTTGGTGGGACAATTCTCTTGCTATCAAACTCCACCTGTTTGGGAGTATCATTTGTCTGCTTCATATTTTCAGAAGTCGCCTTTCTCAACATGGTAGATTCATCAAAGGTGACATCCCTGCTGAAGATTACTTTCTTTATTTTTGGACTCCAAAGACGATAGCCTTTCACACCAGAAGTGATCCCCATAAATATCGCCTTCTTTGCCCTTAGACCCAGCTTTGATTCCTTAACATGGTAGTATGCAGTGGAACCAAACACATGTAAGGAATTATAATTTGTAGCAGGCTTTCCAGACCATTTCTCCAATGGAGTTTTACTACCAATAGCAATAGATGGTAAACAGTTGATAAGGTGACAAGCATATACCAAAAAGCCTCAGCCCAAAATTCTTTGCCCAACCCCGCATTGGACAGCATGCACCGAACCTTCTCCAGCAAGGTTTGATTCATTCGCTCTACCACCCCATTCTATTGTGGTGTATGTCTGACAGTGAAGTGTCTAACAATACCTTCATCTTTACAGACTTTTTGAAATGGATCATTTTTTAATTCACCACTATTATCTGTACAAAGATGTTTGACTCTTCTCCCTGTTTGAGTCTCCACCATCTTTTTCCATTTCAGGAAAATTCCCAACACTTTATCCTTTGTCTTCATTGTATACACTCAAAGTCTCCGGGAAAAATCATCAACAAGGGAAACATAATAGTGTTTACCTCCCAATGAAGTTGTCTTGGAAGGCCCCCATACATCTGAGTAAACATATCCAAAATACCCTCAGTATTATGGATTGTTGTACCAAATTTCACCCCTTGTTTTCTTCCCTTTGATACAGTGCTCACAAAAAACTAATTTGCAAGCCCCAACACCTTTTAATAATCCTTGATCTATCAATAATTTCAAGGATTTTTCTCCAGCATGCCCCAAGCGTATATGCCATAACCTAGTTGCTTCTGACTCCTGATCATCAGTAGGAGTTGATGTCGCTGCTGCCTACCCAACAATTATACTACCCATAAAGTAATACACAAGAGCACCAGAGATGATCCTCATTATCCCATCTTTCGCCCTCACTTCGACACCTTTTGACTCAAAGGTTCTGACAGAGATGAGATTCTTCAACAAATCCGGCACATAATGAACACCAGTTAAAGTTCTGGTTGATCCATCATGATTCCTCAAGTGAGCAGAACCAACTCCATGTGTGACAAGAGGGGTTGTAACACCCCGATTTCGGTTCACTTATGAACCGAATCAAAAATGTTACGATCGAGTCGAGACATGTTTAATATTATTAGTCAGTGAGACTCGATCCATAAAATAGATCGAAATAACCCTCTTGGTGTCATGAGAATGGAAGACATTGTTAAATAAACATTACAATACATGAAATATAAATAAATGCAAGGAATTAAATCTTATGTTGAGCTCAAGTGTGTGTAGCATTTATTTGTCCTTCCGCCGAAGTCGATACAGGATTTGCGAGACCTACATATATTATAAGAAAACCGTCAGTAACGAATGTTACTTGTCCGAAAATAACTAATACAATCTGGCAAATGGGTATTTCATTACCCACGAAAACATATGAAACTTCAAGAATGCCTCACACAGGGCAGTAAGCAAACATACTTAAACAAATGCCGGCTCGCATCCACGGCTCATAAACATAATCATATATACATACAGCGCTTACGCCCTCACACCTTCCATATCACCCGCCACTGCACTCAAATGGCAAAAGGAACAATTAAGTTAGTGCCACATATTCCGGAAATACGCTGCATTACGCAGTACCATCATACACCCGC
>JAVDBV010080820.1:0-16803 GCA_032619315.1 Piper longum | reverse complement strand
AGATTCAACCTCCAAGTATTCATGCCTGAGTAGACTCAAAAAAAGGAGGCATTGGCTAGGGTCTTTCTGAATTTAGCCAGACCTACATTGATTGGGAAATTTCTATTGAAAAATCTACTAAGTCATTAGCTCCCAAATTTTACAATGATGTTTCTGGGACAAAACCCAAGGTTTAGGTAAAACTTCATGCAATTTCACCACCAAAAAACAAGGATTTTTTATTTTACATCTAGAGTTAGAGAACTAAGTTTCTTCATACTTCGGAAAACTAGATTAACTAACCACCTACATAATTTTTAATTAAGCCCAAATTTGAAATTCTTCTAGTAGACACTTAGTTAATGCTCATATATTTTTTACAGATTTTATAAAAGTCTTTCTTCATGCTCACTAAGGAGTACAATCTCATATCATGATATATTATGTCAACAGCATAGCAAGCACCCAACGTAATTATGGGTACTGTTCAAATCCTTAATTACGTTATAGCATGGTATTTTCACTTAAAATAGGTAACATTCTAAGCTACACACATGCAAAATATAAAATTCAAATGCAACCTAAAACAGAGTGTATAAATTATTGAAATTGGTGGGTGGGCTAATGAAAAGAGTAAAGTCGTCACCGTTTACCAATTTTGGTACCCATACAAGCTCACAAGGGCCAAGTCGTACAAAATATGCTTCAAGGAGCTCATAGATCTACCTCTTATGAACATAAAAAGACCAAATTCATGCAAAATTATGACCTATAAAATGTGATATAAAATATTTTCCAAATAGTGCATAACCCTACACATGGATCTTGAAGAAAAAAAAAATAACTATTAATTTATGCATGCAAATGACATGGTTATAAAGGCTATCCACTCCTAACAATCACCTATACATTCTCAAAATGGTAGAAAATTATTAGAAAGCATAAACAGGCAACAAACAAACACCACAACAAGCAGGAGAAGCAAAAAGTTCAAGCTTGTACCTCAAACGAGTCCAATGGGATGTCTCTTGGAGCTTCCTACACGAAGCATGCAACCTTAAGAGCTTGGCTTGGCTTGGAGACGCTAGGGAAGGCTGGAAGAAGCTGAGGAGGAAGTGAAGGAATCAAGGAGGGAGGAGAAAGTCTGGGGCAAGGAGATTAAAGGGGTGAAAGGTGAGGAAATGGGGCTCTATTTATAGCCAAATTTCTGGTTCCATCACAAAGGCATTGGCTAGATGCATGTGCGATGGCATCTGCCGAGCCAAACTACAGCCATCCAACAATCCAATCATGTGATCAGAGGTTGAGTGGATTGAACTACATGCAAGGTCAGGTCACACAACTGAACACAAGGGCGTTGGCCCAGTGCCTTTACGCCCAGGGCAAAATGGGAGGGAAATTTTAAGTTTGGCCACAAGGGCACTGTCACAACGCTATCCACTCATCCTTAAAATGAGAAACTATAAAACATTTGAGCGCAATAGTGCATGCTAAGATCAAATTGTGTGTACAATTCGCACTGTTAGATGACCGGGGTGACTTTGAGAACAGCATAGCAAATTCTGGAGGGGCTAGGATCATTTGAAAAGGGGTTCCAAATACACTACAAGAAAAATAGATTCGCAAGGGACGTGGCCCTAACATCTGACCAGACTTGACTCGACCAAACCAAAATAGAAAAGGTAGATCGTGTAGCATCCGGTGTTAGGGTGTGGTAAACATACACCATATTATTATTGAACCTCACCAAGAAGGGATGGACCCAACTAACACTATCTGGGTAGAGACTGAACCGACTCAAAACTATCCGGTAAATGGTCTAGGTTTTAGAACCTCCCCCACTTTAGAAAATTTCATCCCAGAATTTGCCTAAGGAGGTTCACAAGCAACAATGCCACACAAGAAATCAATCATACAATGTACAGAACCATAAGAGAGGCACCGTCCTCTGTAGGGAAGAGTTTGGGAAAGTGCTGCCTCATCTCGTCCTCACGCTTCCACTTGACCTCAACTCCATGTCATGAACATAGCACCTTAACGATGGGCACCTCTTTCATCCAAAGAGTCTTCATAGGTCAGTCAAGGATCCACGTAGCCTCCTCCTCAAATGATAGGTCAGGTCTAACATTTAATTCCTCATGTTGTAGTCTGTGGAATCCATCTTGCATGGTATGTAGTTCTTCAACATAGAGATATGAAACATTAAATGCACAACTAACATATATAGTGGAAGTGCGAGCTCATTCACCACCTCACTAACTATTTCGAGCATCTCGAATAACCAAATATACTTCAGACTAAACTTTTATGCCTTCTGAATTGCATGCCTCCTTTGGTCAAGGAGACTTTTAGGAAGACATGATCCTTAGTGGAAAAGTTGATCTAATTCGCTAGCCTGCATATGCCCTCTTCATGTCCTGATCAACTTTTAGCCTTTGTCGTATCAACTCAACTATCCTCTGAGAGTCCTGAAGTAACTCAGAGACTACTATCAACGGCTCACCACCCTCTATCCATCACGTCGGTAGTTTACATGACCTACCATATAATTCCTTGAATGGTGTCATTCTGATGCTGGTTTGATAATGACGTTGTATGCGAACTCTATCAATGGTAGGTGCTCCTCCTAAAATCCACCAAAGTCCATCATGTACGACCGAACAAGTCATTAAGGATCTGAATCACCCTCACAGACTGGTCATACGTCTGTGAATGATAGGTTGTGGTGAACATGGATTTTGTGCCAAGTTTTCTTTCGAGAGATCTTCAGAAGGAAGAGATGAATATGAGAGTTTAACAATGTTATCCTTGTGTGACAAGGCCAACATCGATACAAGATAGGTTGCACAATTTTGAATAAAGTGCATCGATATTGTCAAGCTATCAACAATAACCCTAACAAATTCCATCTGGTGACGAGAAGGGGGTAGATATGTGACAAAATCACATGTGATGTAATATCACTTCCACTCTAATGGTGGTAACTGCTACAACAAACCTCTTGAACTTTGGCACTCTATCTTGACCTCGTGACAGACAAGACATATCGAGACAGTGTTTGTAAAACTCGCGACCCAAGTCATTTTATAGTTTGAACCATTCGGTTTGACCGTTATTTTCAGTCAGTTCAATTTTAAAACATGCGTACCAAGCTGAGGCCAGTCTTCTTTTATGAACTAGGAGAGTCATGTGTGCCTAAGTATATGATGTAACGTCAGTAAGACAACAATAGAACGAGTTATTAAAATATATGACAGTATGCCAGATTTTTCTTTATTTATTTTAATTAGATTATAGAATTAGTTTTAAGCCAAATAATTTATTAGGATGTGTTATGGCCAGTTTGGGTGGGTTATTAGTTATAGAGCATGTCATTATAATGTTGTGATGTGTATTAGATTTTATGAGGTTTTTCCATGTTTTTCTCAATTTTTATAATTATTACTAGTTAGTATTATTTTTCTAGAGTTAGAGTCGAGTCAAATTTTAATTACAAGATGACCATTCATTTTTCTTATTGACCATTTGTTTTTTCTCACTAACCATTCATTTTTCTCACCGACCACTCATTTTCTTCCTCCTTGACATCTATTTATTTAGCACCTTCAACACTGTGACCACCATCCTCCTCACCCAACTTTCTGTCGGCCACAACCTTGTCGCTGTTACTACGTGACTGACAATTAGGTATAGAAATTTATTTGATTTTATTTGATTATTTTATGATTTTGGTTTGATTGTAAATATGTGTTGATTTAAAATTAAAATGCATGTTAAAAGTTGATAATAATGAATTAGAGTTTGAATTTAAATGCATGTAATAGATGTTGTCTTGGATTGATGAGGAGTGTATCATTCATGCATTATACTGAGCGTTAGTATTTAGTCTTGAAGTGTAAGTACGAAGTAGGAGCTCGTTGCTTAGGCGCATAGACACGATTGGAGATTCTATCAGGTCCATTTAGGACTTGTTTCTTATTTTACCCTCTACTCTATTGTGTATTGTTTTATTACTTGCAAGAAGAGTTATGTGACATTTTATTGGATCCCACTTAACCCGGGTCATTTAATCGACTGATCTTCCAGATTAATAACCCTTGAGGATAAGATCCCTCGAGTATGTTTTAAAAAATAAGATCCACCCAAGTTGCATTCGGTCTTATTATATAAATCCCTTCCTAGACATAAATACAAGTAGTTTTCGCGTTTTCAGTAAATCGAAAAATACCGACAACTATATGTGCTAGTCGAAGCCGACAACCATATGTGCCAGTCTAGTAGGTATATGGAGAGGGCTTAGGATATACATGTAGTCCTAAGGAACTAGATAATGAAATGAGAAAATGTCAAGAGAGGCTTCAGCAATAGATCAATTCAGTTAGAGATGATTTTAGTTCAATAGATGCCCTCTAGAGAGTTCACGATAAATATAGAAAAATATTTTCTTTCATATGAGAGTTTGCTCTCATAGCCAATTTGTTATATTAGTTATATTTTTTGACCAGTAACACTCATTACTGACGTGTTTTTATAATATATGTAGGTGAAGATCATGAGTAGGATGAGCCAGCCAAGATGGAGGAGTAGTGATGTCTCTTGCATGCACGCACACGAGTCAACCAAATATTTGTTTTGAAACAAATATTAGTGTACAAATTAAATGATAAAAGTGAAATGTGAATAAAATGAACAGATGGGTCGAGACCCAAAACGTAGAATATTATGAGGTGACATAATTAAACGTTTGAGAAAAATATGATGCAACGAAAGTATATTGATGTATATAATTATACATGTGGTATTGATAGGGTGGCTCTTAATTGCACTTTTAGGGGAGACTCGGTCCATTTTATTTAACAAATTTAATTGATTTTCATCATATTTATTTGGTATGCAAATTGGTTATCATGTCATCCATGTAGTAGCATGTTAGGTTTATTTTTGTGCATCCATCCATGCATAGAGATAGACATCTTCCATCTCGAGCCGCCGAAAGTAGATCTGTAACAACCCGCCGCCGTGCAAGTCCACGTCGCCGCGGCCATTGTTGCCCCGACGGAGGTCGATGTCGGTCCCAAACTGTAGATCTCGACGAAGGGAAGATGTTTGGGCGGTTGGATTGTCTGGTGGTGTCTCGCCGGTGCGGGAAAATGGCCCAAAAGGCCACGGTGGTGACTCGCCGACGCCGGAAAATGGCCCAAAAGGCCACGGTGGTGGCTCGCCGGCGTCGGAAAATGGCCCAAAAGGCCACGGCGACGGCAGAAACCGGCCCCAAAAACTCCCTCACCGGCGATGATTGTGGCGACGCCGGTAGGCGTGGGAGGTACGAATGGAAAGATGGATGTGAGGTGGTCATGGGGGTATCGGTTCGGTGGCCGGAGACGAGATGGAGACTCTCCGACGGCGAGCCGAAGTGGCGGCGGCGTTAACATAGTGCAATTGTGGAAGATCTAGATCTGGGAAGGGTAGACATCTAGTTTTTCTTTTCAGTTTAATTCTTTTCTTTTTTTTTGTTGATTTTAGATTTTATTTTTCATGATTAACAAGTTTATTATCAAATCAACCTATACATGCATGAACATTTGGAAGAAGAAGAAAAGAGGAAAATACCCGAGCAAGGAGGAAGCCGACATCTATCAAATGGAGAAAATGAGAATGACGCCCCCCTCTTCTCTTTATATAATGAAATGATGACTAGGTTATGTTAAGACACCCTTTCACCCGTATTTCCCTTAACCGATTAAACGGTTAATAGATATGCTTCACTTAACCAGTTAAATGATACTTAATCGGATAAATAATACCTTACACTTGACCGAGTAATTAATAATTAACCGGGTGGTGGGTAAATAATTTAAATGGAAATATTAATTTTCCAACATTTGGTCCTACCACGTCGATTTTTTTTTTCGAGTCTTTACAAGATCCGCAAGGTGGGGTTTGGGTTAGCCGACCGAACAAGACCAATGACATTCCAGTTTGGTTCCTAAGTGTGAACCAGATTTGGGGTGTTACAGTATTGATGACATCTTTCTTTAGCCTTGGCCAAGAGTAAGATTGACACAAGTCATGATACATATTCAATGAGCCTGGATGCACCGTAAACCTACAGTAATGGGCCTCAGATGTCCTCTCATAATTTTGGATGTAATGGCAAATTTGGGACATACAACCATCTTCTCATCCTCTACAAGTCATCAACATCTCTGACTAACCCGGAATAAGTCCTTGTCCAAACCACTTCTTAGGCAACTGATCATTTGCTTGTGACTTTCTGATATGGTTTGCTATAGCTGGACTGATAGTGAGCCTCGTCAACACTGCCATGAAATGTCGGTCTACTATTTCCTCCCTCTGGTCCTCACATTTGATACCCACAGTTGACAATCTTGCTCCACATACGACCAGTAGCCTGCTCAAGGCATTTGCCCCCACATTTTCCTTACACATATGGGAGCAATGTCAATGCCATAGTCTATGAGGAACTCTAGCCACCTCCTCTATCTAATATTCAAGTCCTTCTATGTGAAGATGTACTTCAAGAAAATAATTCAAACATAAGAGAGCTAAGTGAAGTATGCTAAACCAAGTGAATTTAAATAAAAATAAGTACACAAAGGAGAGAATGGAAGAGAGAAGACATAAGGATATTTTAAGAGATTTTGAACTCATACTCCACTCTTCTAACTTACCAAATCCTTCGTAAGTAGATCTTCATATCTTCGTTGTGTAAACCAAACTTTTACAAGTTACAAGTTAAAACATAACTTTCACTAGCACGAAGTGCTAAGGAACCTTGTACTTTCAAACCCTCATTCCCAAGCACCTCTCAAGCGCCAAGGAACGTTGCACTTCTAACCCCTTAGGATCCTCCAACAAACCTTCCTTCTCTAACACTAAATGTCAAGATACTTTGTAAGCTACAAGTCTTCCTTCTCAAGCACCTCTCAAGTGCCAAGGAATCTTGTAACTAGCTCTAAACACCACCCTTAGAGCAACTGCCACCCAAAACTGCACTTTCCTTCACAAGTGCACACCTTGAGCCAAGTGAGTCTCCTCTCTCCAAGCACCTCCTCCTCTAGCAAGATTCTCATACACTCTCAACACCTTAAGAGTTTATGAAACAAGCACAAAAACTTGATCCAAGCCTCACACGACAAGATCTCTTTTTGGTACACAATCATTCACCAAGGAATAGAAGCTAAGGTAAAGTTATTCCTAACACAAGTTTGGACTTTTTGAATTTATCCAAGAGAGTCTAGGGGTGCATCATCGAAGGTGTATCAAAACACTCCCCCCAAGGCCTTATTTAACAAGATCTCTTTTTGGTACACAATCATTCACCAAGGAATAGAAGCTAATAGGTAAAGTTATTCCTAACACAAGTTTGGACTTTTTGAATTTATCCAAGATAGTCTAGGGGTGCATCATCGAAGGTGTATCAAAACACTCCCCCCAAGGCCTTATTTAACAAGATCTCTTTTTGGTACACAATCATTCACCAAGGAATAGAAGCTAATAGGTAAAGTTATTCCTAACACAAGTTTGGACTTTTTGAATTTATCCAAGATAGTCTAGGGGTGCATCATCGAAGGTGTATCAAAACACTCCCCCCAAGGCCTTATTTAACAAGATCTCTTTTTGGTACACAATCATTCACCAAGGAATAGAAGCTAATAGGTAAAGTTATTCCTAACACAAGTTTGGACTTTTTGAATTTATCCAAGATAGTCTAGGGGTGCATCATCGAAGGTGTATCAAAACACTCCCCCCAAGGCCTTATTTAACAAGATCTCTTTTTGGTACACAATCATTCACCAAGGAATAGAAGCTAATAGGTAAAGTTATTCCTAACACAAGTTTGAACTTTTCAAATTTATCCAAGAGAGTCTAAGGGTGCATCATCGAAGGTGTATCAAAACACTCCCCCCAAGGCCTTATTTATATGCTTCTATAGTTTCTCCCAAAATAGAAGTCGTTAACCCGCCCTTTATACTTTTTCCAACAACTACTTTTGACAGCTTTTCCATAATGATCGGCTGGCAAACGATCAATCAAACACCAGCCGAATGTTCACTTATAACTAGTTTGTTAACCTAGGATTAAAGGAGGATCAAAGCTTCCTCAACTTCTAATTCTCTGTGCCCCATAAGCCTTAGTGTTCCCAAACCCATCTTCGGCTACCAAACCCTAACCGATTGTCTGCCGAACAATCGCCTCAAACTTCACCGAAGTTCTATGAGCATCTAATCTACATGATTGGTTTTTGAAGCATCGCCAAAGGTTCCAATATGAATTTTAGTAGCCAAATGCACAACTAAAGGATTATGAATTGTCTAGAGCTTCTTGGCTTTTCTCAAATTCATAGGTCTTTAGTTGTCGAACCACTAACTAATGGTCAGCTAAAGGTTGAACTCCTTTCTTCTTTGTTCCTTCACCTGCACCTCATGTCTTGGTTGCCAAAGCCCTAATTGAAGTCTGCACCACTCACACACTTCATTTGATTCTTCAATCTTTGATACTTTAAATAATTGCTTGATCTTTCCTCTTCACTTAGAGTCTTGATGATCTTGATTCGTTTGATTGTGCATAGTCTCCTATAATTTTATTTAGAGAGTTTAAAATGTTATATCATCAAAGCAAGGTTCAACGCTTCTATCGAGATATTTTAATGAGGACAATTCGAGTGTATTGCGAACTATCTTAACAGTTAGTGTTAATTCTTATGAAGCATCACTTGGAGTCTTCATGATCTTTCTTCTCCAACTCTCTAATTCTGCTAGCTTTAGCCTTATAGTCCTTGCATCTTTATTGTTTTATACCTAACAATGTAAGATATCATAAGGGAATACCTATATCAATGATGAGTATGTCATATAACTTATGGCCTATAATAGATTATCCTAGAATGAGTTGATCATTCTTATTAATGTGCATTACAATTTCAAGCTCATAAGATAATATACTCTAAACACTCATACATCCTCCGACGTAGAAGTACACTCTGCGTAAATATATATTTGTTATACATATACACTCTTCCCCTAGGTTATCCCAATAAACAATTCCTTACAATGAAGAGAGTTATATAAATATATATAGCATTCGTCATCTTTTCCATGTCCATGTATTCTTTTATAACTCACATCTACGATGACTATCATAAGAACTTAGACTCAACACTTTTCCTTATTTACCCCCTTTATATTACACGACGACGGGGTAAGAGGTAAAATATGTAACTGAGGTGAGATACTGGTAGTAAAAACTAAAGGAGGGAACTTCTCTTGTCTATCAAATAGTTTAAGCGCCTAAGAAAATGGATGTAATCTTGTTGCCACCTCAACCATATTAAATTTACTTTGTACCTATTTATATCCCTCTTTTTCACATCACACTCAGCATAAAATACACTCCACCACATCATTACATAAACTGACCAATCATTACCTTTATCACTTACCTATGAATTGTCATTAAGGACAAACTTGTCCATCTCTTTCTATTTACGGAAGAAAATTATACAATCACGATAGCTGGAGAATTATGTTATCTTATACTATACTAGAAAATTTCCCCCACATTATTCTATTGTTAACGGCTATTAGTTTATCAAGCTGTTAAAAAATTTATTATATGTAATATACATAAAATAATTCAAGCCTTGAAGCAAAATAGTGAAACCATCTAAGTACAAGTTATTTTTATAAGATCCCCTACAAAAAGTCCTCCAAATATTCTTAAACAAAATCCAAAACCCTAATTAACATTGGCATTATGAATTTATTTCCGTACATTACTATCATCATTAGATCATATGTTTCTTTTTCTTTAATTGTCAATAAAGGATCAACAAATCATGTTAACCGTTCACTAAGAACCTTTTTATTTCGTAGTATCAATGTGTATGTATAAAAGGAGACATAATCACTCATCAACATCTTCTGTGAAATTACTTTCATTGCCCGACTAATATTAATTTTTACCATATGATCTTATATATATATATGTATATATATATATATATATATATAAGAAAATAGAGTAAAGTAAACAGATCACAAAGTCTCCTATAATAATCTAACATGGAGCATCAAAATTTAATAGCCACTTTTGAAAATTTACGAAGGAAAAAGCCAAAGTGGGGGGCAAAATCAAACGCAGATATTTCCATAGACAACAGCTGGACACGCTCACAGAGCGGACACGAGCAAGCCACGCGCTTCCACAACCCACATCCTTTAATCGTCCATTTGTCATCCATCCCAGCCACCCTCTTGCCCCTTCCCTTCCTCTATATTATCTTCTTCCTAGTCACCATCCCCATCACCACTACCGCATCCTTTTTCCATCTCTCTCCAGGCCCTCTCTTCGCCATCGGCCATGCTTCTCAAGGTCTCTCCTAATCTATCTTTCTCCTCTCATGGAGAAGGTCAGAACCCATCTTTTGGTTATTCCTTTAGTGCGCAATTCGGTCCTAGCTCGGCCTGTTTTGTGAAAGCCGGGAGGGGAACCGGAAGAGATGGGGGAGTGGTGGCCATGGCCGCCAAGGAGTCCAGTAGCCGACCGCTCGCCGGTGTGGTGTTCGAGCCGTTTGAGGAGGTGAAGAAGGAGTTGAAGCTGGTCCCTTCCGTGCCCCAGGACTCGCTCGCCCGCCAGAAGTATGCCGGCGACTGTGAGGCTGTTATCAATGAACAGATCAAGTGTGTTTGCTGCTATCTATTTCATATTTGTTGATTTGATGTTTTTTATTTCATTTTTTGTGTTTGATTTTGGTGTTTTGGGTAATTATATCCCTAGATGCCTCTGTTTTCAACATGGAAAAAGTTTCTCGGTTATGTTTTGTGTCCATGAATTGTTGATCTAAAATGTTTCACTTCTTTTGTCAAATATTGTTATCTTCTGCTGTTCACTATCCGGTTTGTGCTCTGTTTTTTTCCTGGCAGTGTTGAGTACAACGTTTCTTATGCCTACCATGCCATGTTTGCCTACTTTGACAGAGACAATGTTGCGCTCAAAGGCCTTGCCAAGTACTAACCCAGTCATTTGCATATCTTAGGCTCTGGGTTTATTTTTTTTTATTTTTTATTTTTGCTTAATGTTTTGTTTGTCGCAGGTTTTTCAAGGAAGCGAGTGAAGAAGAGCGTGAGCATGCGGAGAAATTTATGGTGTACCAGGTATTTATCTCTGGGCTTTCCCGTTTGCTATAATTCTTTTGGTAATTTGATGTGGCTGTTGGTGGCAATTTCTTTGCATACATGTAGAATAAGCGTGGTGGTAGGGTTAAACTTCAGTCCATTGTGATGCCACTGTCTGAGTATGATCACTCTGTAAAAGGAGATGCTCTGTATGGTATGCTATTCTTTCGATTATCCTATTTAGATATATATTTGAGCTCTTATTTTTGGATAGTTTATCGATTTATTTGAGGATTGTATCGCTGTCTCTTTCTTATTCTTATTAAGGCTTAGATTGGCTACTGTTCGCTCTTTACTTGCAAATTGATGTTTTAAATTTTTTTTCATCTTATTCGTCTGTCCGAGCATGTACTTGCATTGATTCGATTAGATCTGTTTTCTTACTATTGAAAACGAATGGACTTGATGATTGCATTTATAGACTAGACTGTGTCGTTCAACTTTGTATACATATGCGTTGTGTACACTAATTACCAAAATTTGTTTAGAATTTATGCGGTAGTGATCCACTAAGTATGCCATTTCCTTCAGGGTCGCTATTTTTTAATAAAAATTTGATTGTAAATGAATTGATACATTGATTGTCGTTTTCTCAATGCTTTAAATGATTTAAGATGTCTCATTTTATAAATATCAGCCATGGAGCTAGCATTGTCTCTTGAGAAGCTAACAAACGAGAAGCTTCTGCATTTACACAAGGTAATTTAAAGATTTTACATTAAAATGGAAGTCTTTTTATTCATTCGTTTCAATTTTGATTGTCCATTTACTTGTTTTGGAAGCTCTGAGGTTGAAGTAATTTGCCGATGACACAGGTGGCCGAGGAGAATCATGATGTTCAAATGGCTGATTTTATTGAAAGCGAGTTTTTATCTGAGCAAGTAATATTTTTTTCATATTATTGTTTGCTTATTCTTGAAAATTGGTTTCATCATAATTTGTATACTGTCTCTCGCTTGTCACATGAACACTTGGGTTCTTTTGTTCTCAGGTGGATGCTATTAAGAAAATCTCAGAGTACGTTGCCCAGTTGAGAAGGGTTGGCAAAGGCCATGGTATGATTCAATTTTCAGTCTTTATATACTAGACCCACTTTCTGGGCAACATTATAAATCCTAAGCATGTTTATATCAGCACTTGTGTCAATCTATAAATTGCGAGCTTGTACCGATTAATTCTTTTGTCTGAACTAGTTGAATATACCTTTCCAAGTATATTTTGTTGTCAGTTGGTCCACTATAAACATTTTTTGGGTGCTTTTGCAGGTGTTTGGCATTTCGATCAGATGCTTCTCCACGAGGGAGCTGCTGCTTGAGCTGTTTGTTACATCCTTATGAAGTTCTACCATCCACGTCTTTAGCAAATAAGAACGGGATGTTAATTCGTGTAGGTGTAAGAAAGTTGAGTGTGGAATGGTCTATCCATTCCTTCGTCAATGTGGCTCTATGTCTGCAAGGAGTTCCTTGACTTCTATGCGTATATGGCTTTCTTGATGGCGAGTGTAGCCAGATTGCTGCTTGAGTTGGGATGATATTATCCTTGAAATGCCCTTGAAATGCTTCGTCTATTCTCACCTTAATATGGCACATCATGAAGTTTTATCCAAAATCTAGAAGTAAATCCTCTTTTTTTGGTATAGCAGTGTGCCTATGATTTGATCGTAGATTGAGTAATCAACATCGGAGTCATTTAATTTTTAGTAATTTTCCGGCCGTTGTGTGCATGTTCTAGGTCAGTACCGACGTATTACGTTCTATCCGCCCATGAGCAAAGAAGCTTTTAGAAAAAGCTTTGGAAAGAAGAAAAGGAAGGCTGACAAAAAGACCCAACAAGTTTGGTACACAGAAGAATGTTTTTCGCACAAGGTTCTTCAAAATATATCCCTCGAAGGTGACATTAATTGACAATATTAAAGTCACGTATTGAAAGCATAATTGTAAATACATCAAAGAGTGCCTAATAAACAAAAAATACATCAAAGGTTAAGTATCTATTTTTATCCTCCCTCTTATATTCAAGCGCTTAATGTTTTTTGCTATTATTACATTTTTGCCTTTTATTCGGTAATTAATTTTGGGAGTATAATAGTTTGATGGGCACTTTAATACTTATTTAATTTAGAATTATTATTATTATTATTAATATTATTATTATTAGTATTATTATCATTATTATTGATATTATTATTATTATTATTATTAACTATTAGGAAAGTGTTGGATTATAATTTTGCCTAATTTAGGAATTTTAAAATATTAATAAATTTAAATATAATTATATTTATACTATCAAATTTAAGCTTGTTACTAACAATATATATTTAATTTATTTTTTTACATATTTTGTACATTAATTTATTTACATATTGTCATTTATTATTAAAAAATTAAAAGTATAATTCGATTTGAATTAAAAATCTTTAAAAAATAAATTTTATATAGTTATTAAAATTTTTAATTATTAAATTTAAAATTAATTTAATCATTTTTGTTAAAATTTGTAAAACCCCATTTTTTCAGGTTAGAGTTTTACTTGATTTTAGCTTTGTCAGTTCGGGTAATTTGAATATTTATTATTTTATTCAAAAATAATATAGTAATAATTTTTTTAAATATATTATGAAATAGTATACCCCATTATTAAGAAAGAGTTTATTTATAAAGTTAAAGTGTTTTTTAATAAGTCATGCGTACTGCAACATCTTGCTTATTCAAACTTTAGACAGTAAATGCAGGCTACACTTAAATGTTGTTGAAATATATTATGGGGCATTTAGTTATGATTGAAAATCTAATACATAAATATAATAGGGGAAAGATTTTTTGCTCCTAAATTTGCTCTAAAGGGATTTTTTCCTCTCTTTGCTTCCAAGCTTATGCAACTCTTTAGAACTAAGTATTCCTGCAGGATTTATCTCCTCCTAAAATGGTGTACTCTTTAAAACAGATACTTTTATAGTTAAAAGGGATACTATTATACGATGTGCCTCTTTATAAAGATGAGAAAATCACATAGCTGTATTTTTGTCAGTTAAACAAAAGTACCCTCATCATCTAACCATGCACATATTAACTACAACTGACATAAAAATATATTCATTGGATTTTAATTCAATAAATTAAAGGGTTATATCTTGAGGGCTGTACCTTTTCTTATCCGAAAATGTTTTTATTAAATTATTTGTATTTGATCATGTTATAATTATTATCATTTTTATATTATTTTTAAAATTAAATGACGATCTACTTTAAAATATTCTTATATGACTGTGGTTATCTAATATTTTTTGTTTTTCTTGTATGTCCATTTATTATTGTACCATGCATGTTATAACTAGTTTATATAAATTCTAAAGAAAATGTGGTCGCAGTTTTATTAGAATAATATAAAAAATAATAATAATAGATGTTTCCATTAGTAAAAAATAATAACCATTCAAAATAACATATTTTAAAGTCAGGAAATTGTGCCCATTAAAAAGGTTTCACCTATTAACCAAAAAAATTTGGTACCACCAAGCACAAAAAATAGTTACCAAAAACTTAGTTAGAAAAAGACACTAATAAAGGGCCACAAAAAGTTTACAATTTCACATTTTATATATAATAATAGTAGATAATAGATTATATAAAATCTCAATAAAATTTTATGAAAATTATTTTATTATAATATAAAAATTAATACTAATTAATGTTTCTATTAGTAGCAAATGGTGAACGTTAAAAATAACTAAATTTGGAATCAAAGAGTTGGAAAGACTGTACCGGGTAATGGTGAACGTTAAAAATAACTAAATTTGGAATCAAAGAGTTGGAAAGACTGTACCGGGTAACGACAAAAATTGGTACAAATAGGCACAAAAAAATAGTCACCAAAGTATACCAGATAATAGTCAAGAAAAGACACTAAAAATTGGTCTTCAAATGCTATAATTTTATATTTAATATATAGTAATAGATAATAGATAAAAATAATAAATAATGTAAGTTTATAAGGTGTTTGGTTGCTTTAGAAAATCTAATAAAATCTTAAAAGGATTTCGTCACCTATGTTTTTTTTTATATTTGTAATTGTAAAAAATAATCATATTTTAGAATACCGTTTTAGCGGTGATGATTATTGGAAGAGTTTTGTCAATATACCATATTTTACAACATATTACTATCAAACACACAACGAAATTTGCCTTATTTTAATCTTATCAAAACAAAATATATTTAAAAAAGGCACAAAAACAAACACCACCGGAGGAAATCAAAACTAAAAGTTCAATGTGTGTGTGTGTGTGAGAGAGAGAGAGAGAGAGAGTTAATATGATCACAATTAATATAAAGTAGATAGGATAGTGTGCTATGTGTGGTTATATTATAGACAAACTTAAATTTGATAGACAAACTCTTATTAAACAGTAAAGTAGATTATAATAATTTATTGTTTTATAGATAGATTTTTATTGGCTCTAATTTTTAAGTAATCCTAATTAAATAAGAAAATAGATTATAATAAATTAATTAATATTTTCATTTTTGTTGTATTTGTATTGGTCAAATCTCCTGTTTTTCATTGAATAAAATTTAATTTTATTAATACTCTCATTAAAAAATAAAATTGATTCCTAATTGAATAAGAAGTTTAACTATAATTATTTAAATTATTTTTTTATTTTTGTGGTATTTCGATTGGTCAAATTTCTTATTTTTCATTAGAGACCATTATTAATTTCTCCTGGTATTAATATATGAATATATTATATCCCTACAAATCATTATGAATAATTAATAACGAAAGTCTTGAGAAATTAGGATAAACTATAACACCCCGACTCGGCCAACCCTTGAACCGACTCGGAAATACTACCGGCGACCGAACCGTTCGCTAAGGTACTAGATTCGGTTAAGTCGACCCAGATCTACTCTCGGCGTCTTAAGATGAAGACCACCTATGTCCTCTATTCATTATTCACATCATGACATTATTTCTTAGCATTCAATCATATTATCATGTTTTTCACTACTTCACATCAGTTCAAATATAATAAAGTATAAACAGAATATTAAACATTCAGTCACCGAATACATTTGTGTGTGCGAAAGACCTCATTGCTCCTCCGTCCAGGCTGGCACTTCTATCTCATAGTCGTCACCTACATATAGTACAAAACCGTCAGTAACGAGCGTTACCGGTGCGGAAAATAACTAATATCAAACTGGCACAGGAGAGCTAACCCTCCTGTAAAAGGAAAACATTAAACACTTCCTCAATAACTCTCACAAGGGCACTAACAGGAGCCATCGCCCTCGAGCGGCAGCGTCCCCCATCCATCTCATTCTCTTTTCTTAATCATCTCATCTATTGCGTCTTTCATCAAATCTCATTCTCGTTCATCTCAGCCCTCTATGTCCTCCATATTACTTCTAGCCTTGAGCCGAAGGCCGAGTACTCTCAGGCAGTCGCCTTCAGTACCCTTTGAACCACAAGTCATGACATGCCTGTACTAAACAGTACCCATAAACCTCCACGTTCTCCAGGTGTGAGGAACTCAAACGCGGAGTTAGCAAGATCCCTCGGGATGAAGTGGGTCCTCCCCAGCATCAACCCGAAGATGAACACATGCCCTATCTGGAAG
>JAVDBV010080789.1:0-10621 GCA_032619315.1 Piper longum | reverse complement strand
GACTAGTGGGGCCCACTAGTCCATGAGTTGTCAGGCATCCAGATCGTGTCACGTGACAAGATCGGAGCCATCCACTCATCTTTATCTTCATCCATTGATTTCCAGGGTTTCCATGATTTTGAAATTTTCACTGTTACGCCACTGCCACTTCGACTAGCCGCCAGCGACACCCCAGCCTGCCTCTGGCCACACTATCGGTACGACGGTGACCACCTCACCGCTGGCTATCAGTTCTTACCCACCGTCAGCACCGGAGCCGCCGCAGTCATCGCCGGCGACAACGATTTTGCTGTTGGTTTCCACCGCCACCGCCGCCAATCGGGCCATTTTCCGGTGACGGTGAGCCACCACCGGCCAATCAGACCACCCCACCACTTCATCTCACAAAGATCTACATTATGAGACAACCTACGACGACCACCATGGTCGCGATCGCCGCCGGCAATGTCGCCGCACCCGGCGGCGACACCACACCGTTTCGGGCAACCAGTGGCCAGACTCCTCCGAGCGCCAGCACCATGAGGTTCCCCATCCTCTCCTCTATCGATCCCGACCGGCGCTCACCCCAGCCGCGCCGCCGTTGACGTTCTCCGGCGACGGGCACCGCCGCCCCCGTCCTACCCGTTTACCCGCGTCTGTGGAATTCTGCCCGTGATCACGTCCACTAGCCCGCAACCGAGTTCGCGATCCTCCCAGCCTACCCAACCATTTTCCAGACCGGGTTGGTTCAGCTCATTTGGTTTGGTCTGGTTCAGCTTGGTTCGGTCCGGTTCAGCTCATTTTTTGACCGTTTTCGTGCGTTCTTGTGCTGTTTTCGGTAATTCGAGAACTTCTATATTAGTTTATATGCATATTCACATGATTTAGCATGATTAGATGTTATGATGGTTTTTCTTTATTTATGGTTTTGTTTATTTATTTATTTATTTTTATTTATATGTTTATCAAATGTGATGAATGTTTACATGATTATTTGTTATTATTAATATTATATATACTTATGAATATCAGTCTTATTATGGTCACTAAATTTTATTTAGTTATTTATTAGTTAATTTTTTTATTTATTTATTTGTTATGTGTATGTTATTATTTATTTGTAATTAATTATGTATTCTTGTGTTGTTATGACTACTATTATTATTATTATTATTTGTGATTAATGAATATTAACTATTTATTTATTATTTTTTTGTATAAATTAATTAATTAATAACTATTCGTTTACATATTTGCTTACTAACACGAGTATACATGATACTTACTCGTGTTTACCTGTGTATGTATATAGTATAATCATATTATTATTTTATCATTAGTGTGTTATTTATGTTCATGATTATGTGTTTATTATTTATCTAATTAGAAATGAGTGTAGTTTCTTGTATATTTATTATTTCTTATCTAGTATTATTATGTATCGGTTTGCGTGCCAAGTGTTTAATTATAAGTTTGTTAGCATTGCTTCCTTTATTAGAATTTATTGATGATATGAGCACACACCACGAGCATGCATCATAGAGACATTAATTTTTACTGAGCATACTTAGCAGTGGGTTCCGATGTAGGCTTCGGAGTCCAAGCTCGCCGTAGATGTGTAGATACGCTTGGAGCTTGGACCACAGGTCCGTAGGACTCTCTCCCTCTCTGCTTGACTTCTTGTGTGTAGAAGTTAATCGTATTTTATACGTAGGACGACATCGGCAGAGTTTTATCGGATCCCTCCGATGTCGGGTCATTTAGCCGTGTTTTACACATGTTTAATAAAACTACAAGGATGAGATCCCTTGTTGATTTTCGAACTTTAGCTCCAGAAATCTATTATACAAGCCTCATCCCTAAGCCTATTATATAAGTACGCGTTGTTTTACGGATTTCGCGAATAAGAGAATGAGTGGTACGGAGATATGTATGGACCGTGCTAGTACTCCTTCAAACCATGATGTAGTGCGGGTGTATGATGGTACTGCCTAATGCAGCGCATTTCCGGAATATGTGACACTAACTTAATTGTTCCTTTTGCCATTTGAGTACAGTAGCGGGTGATATGGAAGGTGTGAGGGCGTAAGCGCTCTATGTATGTATGATTATGATTATGAGCCGAGCTTGCGAGCCGGCATTTGTTTAAGTATGTTTGCTTACTGCCCGGTGTGAGGCATTCTTGAAGTTTCATATGTTTTCGTGGGTAATGGAATACCCATTTTCCAGATTGTATTAGTTATTTTTTGGACCAGTAACATTCGTTACTGACGGTTTTCTTATAATATATGTAGGTCTCGAAATCCTGTATCGACTTCGACGGAAGGACAGATAACTGCTACACACACTTGAGCTCAACCTAAGATTTTCATTCTTGCATTTATTTATATTTGGTATATTTTGATGTTTATTTGACAATGTCTTCCATTGTCATGACACCAAGAGGGTTATTTCGATCTATTTTATCAATCGAGTCATATCGACTATCAGCTTTAAACATGATTCGACTCGATCACAACATTTCTGATTCGGTTCTTAAGTGAACTGAAATCGGGGTGTTACAGTGTGCCACTTATGTGTCATGCTAGGTGCACGTCACACCTAAACTAATGAGCGTTTATGGTACGCCTTTACAATGAGCGGTGTTATCTATGTAGTATAGGTGGTATGGGACGCATGTCCATTATGGATAACAGTGTCGTGGGACAATGTGCATATGAGTGGCAATGCTTAAAAAACTCATAATAAATAATAATAATAATCAATAATAACGGGAAAACTTTTTGATGTTTTAGATGGCAGGCACCTGTAGACAGTCAAGTGTATCTGCGCAGTCTGACTCAAACCCAGAAAATGTGTTGGCCAGGATCTTGATGGCTATACAGGGACTAGTGGAGGCTTCAGAAAATACAAATTCTGGGGGTCAGAATAAGGTTCAGCGGTTATCGGGAGTGGTAGCAGGAAATGGAGCCTTAAACTCGGTAGCAGGTCCTATTAATGTCCCATATGGTGATCAGGGGAGTGCCTAAGGGCGGGCAAGGTTAGCTGACCCGGGTGAGCAAGGGGAGCATCCAAACTCAATGCCAAGATTTAGAACATTAGGGAAGTTCTCGTGTGCAAGGGGAGCATCCAAACTCAATGAGCAAGGGGAGCATCCAATCAACTCATCTAGATCTACATTTTGAAACCGCCAATTACCGTTGTCGTGGCCGTGATCGCCTTTGGCGATGCCGCCACCAACGATGACGACTTCTCACTGTTACGGCTGATTTCCGGCCAGCACGTTGCCGAACTCTGCCGGTTGTCATCACTAGCACCTCAGCCGGCACGTCCTCTTTCGATCACGACTGACGGCGCTACCAGCCGTGCCGCCGTCGACGTTCTCCAGCAATAGGAACCGGTTGTGCTCCCACGACCCGTTTAACCACTGCCCGTGTTCGGGTCCGTCTACCTGTTTTTGCATTCGCTTGTCCAGTTCGCATCCGCATGGTCGTTTCCCTAGTCCACTAGACCATATCCAGTTCAGGACACCCAGCCAACCCAACCCATTTTCCAGCCGGGTTGGTTCAGACTATTCGGGTTAGTCTAGTTCAACTTTGTTTAGTTTGGTTCAGCTCTATTCGCTCGTTTCTCGATCATTTTTTGTAATTCGAGAACCTTTACATTAGTTTAGATGTATATTCACATGATGTAGAATGATTGGATGATATAATTATTAATCTTATTATGTTTATTACAATTTATATTTATTTAGTTATTTATTTATTTATCTTTTTGTATGTTCGCTTGTATATTATTATTTGTTTGTATTTAATTATGCATTCTTACATTGTTTAAATATGATATTATTATTATTCATGATTAATGAACATTGACTAATTGTTATTTATTATTTATTTAATTATTTAGTTAATTATATGCTTACTAAGAAGAATATATATAATATTTACTCGTGTTTAGCCGGGTATTTATATATTATGATTATTTTACTATTTTATTATTAGAGAATTATTTATGTTCATATATTTATTATTTATCTAATTATGTATGAGTGTATTCCTTGATTATTTATAAATTAATTAATTATTACTATCATGTCTTTATTTTTGTGCCACTTGTTTATTTATAGGTTGTTAACATTATTTTATTTATTTTTTAATGTATTGATGATATCAGCACACACCACAAGCATGCATCATATAGGGCATTACTATTTTATTTAAAAATGAGTTACGATGTAAGTTACGGAGTCTAAGCTGACTTGTCGAAAATTCAGATTATGATCGTGGTTGCAGTTACGGGAATACGTACAAGCTAGCTAGGTCCGTAGAATAATTTAAAATGTCGTATTTTCCCTTATGGACAGCCTCGTCGGCTTGAGCCCAGAGAAGACCACCATGCACTGAGTGCATCCGGGGTCAACGAATTGACTCACTTCGATACGGTTTGCGCCCTTCATAATATAATAATGAACATGTCAGAATGAACCTGACAGCCCATAATAAAATAAATTGGACATGGTGGATTGGACTCGCCAGTGAATTACGGACATGATGGATTGGACTTACCAGCCGATAACGGACATGGCGGATTGGACATTCCAGTCGATAATGGATATGATGGACTGACCCATCAGCCAATAGATGGACATGGCGGATTGGACTTACTAGCCAACTAATGGATATTATGGACTCACCCATCAACCAATAAATTGGACATGGCGGATTGGACTCACCAACCAATTACGAACATGGTGGATTGGACTCACCAACCGATAATGGACATGGAGGATTGCACTCGCTAGCTGGTAATGGACATGATGGACAGACCCATCAACCAATCAATTGGACATGACGGATTGGACTTGCAAGCCAATTACGGACATGGTGGATTGGACTCACTAACCGATAACGGACATGGCGGATTGGACTCGCCAGCTGGTAATGGACATGATGGACTGACCCATCAGCTAATAGATGAACATGGTGGATTGGATTCGTCAGCCAATTAAGGACATGGTGAATTAGACTTTTTGGCCGATAACGGACATGGTGGATTGGACTCGCCAGTCGGTAATGGACATGATGGACTAACCCATCAGCCAATCAATTGGACATGGCGGATTGGATTCGCTAGTCGGTAATGGATATGATGGACTGACCCATCAACCAATAGATGGACATGGCGGATTGGACTCGCCGGCCAACAAATGGATATGATGGAGTGACCCATCAACCAATAAATTGGACATGGCGGATTGAACATTCCAACCAATTACGAACATGGTGGATTGGACTCACCAGCCAATAACGGACATGGCGGATTGGACTCACTAGCTAGTAATGGACATGATGGACTGACCCATCAGCCAATCAATTGGACATGACGGATTGGACTCGCCAGCCAATTACGGACATTGAGGATTGGACTCACTATCCGATAACGGACATGCATATTGGACTCGCCAGCTGGTAAAGGACATGATGGCCTGAACCATCAGCTAATAGATGAACTTGGTGGATTGGACTCGTCAGCCAACTAATGGATATGATGGACTTACCCATCAAGCAAAAAATTGGACATGGCGGATTGCACTAGCCAGCCAATTATGGATATGGTGGATTGGACTTTCTAGCCGATAACGGACATGGTGGATTGGACTCGCCAGCTGGTAATGGACATAATGGACTAACCCATCAGCCAATCAATTGGACATGGCGGATTGGACTCGCTAGCCAATTACGAATATGGTGGATTGGACTCATCAATTGGTAACGGACATGGCGGATTGGACTCGCCAGCTTGTAATGGACATGATGGACTAACCCATCAGCCAATAGATGAACATGGCAGATTGGACTCGCCAGCCAACTAATGGACATTATAGACTGAACCGTCGGCCAATTAATGGACATGTTGGGATTGGCCCAACAGCCAATAATATAGATATTGATAGGGAGTTTATGGACTTGTTTTATATTATTATACGGCTTAGTGTTTTAATCACCAGCGCGGAATTGCCTCTGCCGGTTTTGAGCTGGAACTAAAGACTAAGAGACGACTTGTTAGTTCTTCTTCCAACTCAGGGGGCGAATTGATAATAAGCAGACTTCCTTTTTACTCTCTTGTGTTATAAATGTGGTTATGGGAAACGGTCCAAAACATATTTGCTTTAATAGAAATTATTTAGTATTTAAGTAACACTCGGTCTAGTTAGCGCGGGCCAGTTAGTTATATTTTTTAGTAACACTTAGCCAGTTAGGTCCACAATATTGTGAAAAATAGCAGGTTGTTACATAAGCCCAACTAAATTGTCGTCAATACTAATTATATGATAGATTTCATTACCACTTTCCCCACGAAGGATCCAAGTGTAACACCCCAATTCGGCCCAAAGGGATAGACCGAATCATGATATTATAATTTAGAAGCTACTCATTGGACTATTATGTACAGACTTTATGGAAGCGGATCTCAACCCTCCGTGGAGGCTTAAGACGGACACCATGTTTGGTTTTCATAGAATGCATGCAGAGTTTGTACTGCAAAGGCGGATCTTAGACTCACAGGATTCCTATATGATCACTCCTAGTCATAACAGAGGTAGAACCACACCCCTACGTCTATGAGCGGTGACTTTAAAAATGTGATGATCACTCCCAACTGTAGAAGAAGCACACCTCCCGCTACATTTTTGAGGTTGCATGCTGTTGCGTGTATCATATTCATACTACTTAGTTCAAGTGATTGGCTTAAGTCTTCTTATTAGTTACATGAAGGTGATGCAAGTATATAAACAAGGGTCATGGTTACCTATCCCACATACCCTATGCGAGTAATAATTAAAGGGTTAAAGAATTACACAACATCATCGAGTATCAGGACATCAAACCCTAATACCCGGACTTCACATGGGTCTTCAAGTGGTGTGAACCGTAAGCTCCTCCACCCACATTACTGTAATACACAAACAGTTGCAGCCAAATTCGTTTTGTGTACCTGACTTAGCTCCTCGTCATGTTCCAGGACTTTGGGGCCTATATACCTTGCAGATGATGATTAGCCTTGCCCCAAAGTATTATAACTCCACAACAAAATATAATCTTATAAAGATAAAACATGTCCACATAACCATTATAACATACATTTGAATCATGTAAGGTTCACATAGTCATGGCATATGCCCATCATACAGTTATACAAAAAAAATAAGGCTTAAAGCAAACAACATAACATAGGGCCCCTGCCACCACTGCCACTGTGTCATTTGATCCATGCACCTAGGCCGACCAACACGAGGGAACCTCACCTACATATAGTAGAAAACAACGTCAGTAATCAAATAAATTTTATTACCGGTCCAAATAACTACTAGTAAAATAGCAAGCTGGCAAATGGGTATTCCATTACCCACGAAAACTCATGAAACTTCAAGAATGCCTCACACTGGGCGGTAAGCAAACATATTTAAGCAATTGCCGGCTCGCACGCATGGCTCATAATCATATTCATACATACATACAGTGCTTATGCCCTCACACCTTCCATATCACCTGCCACGGTACTCGATTGGAAAAAGGAACAGCTAAGTTAGTGCCACAAATTCCGGAAATGTGTTGCGTTACGTAGTACCCTCATACACCGCCGATGTCATTCTACATCTAAAACACGGTTAAACTCGACATGCAAGGAGTCAAGCAGAGATCAAGTAGAGGGGATTCCCATGGACCTGTGTGAGTAGAACTCCGTACTCTAGTCGGTGAGCTCACCCATGATACCTAGCATGGAGATGGAACTGAATAAGAATCGGGTCACATCCGCACGTAAAACAGGTCAAAGCCTCAACACAAGCTCAACACTTAACAACACTTAATTCTCTTAATTAGGTCATAAGTGAAGTGTTAAACCTTATTAGATAACTTACTTATGGTTTTGGTTTCATGTTCACATAGTGAGATTTAATCAATTCTGTGGTGTTTAATCGAATGGGCTCACCATACGATTTTTCGGACAGGCCCAAAAATGTTCAAATGGGCCGAAATTTATATGAGTTGTCCCTTACACTGTAAGGTTCATTGATAAAGTTTACCATGGCTGGTCCATGGGCCAATCAAGGGGAATGATGCCCATCAAATTCGGCCCAATGGTGCTGGAACAGTGTGTCCTTGGGCTATACACTAATTTTGTAACCGTTGGTTCATGGGCTAGACGACTCCAAATAGGGTTGGGTCAGTGGACCTACATAGCTAACACACTTATTTCGATCCAAGTAATATTTAGTTCAAATTTACTTTGTATATGAGCCTAAGTATATTTTACAATTTGGGTCACTAGATAGGTTGTTTCTGGAGCTATCTGAACCTTAATGGATTTGAAATTCATAAATAAAATTGAAAACCTGCCCAAATGGTCCCAAATTTAATAATAATGCTAATCAAACCTATGGTAAGGTCTGTACCAGGTTTTACTAAAATCAAACTGCTTTAACCTATTTTACGATAATTTCAAACTGGAGTGAAAAACTATAGTTTTCACCTATCATCTTTACACTATCTCAGTAACAACCAATTAAACTTATCTTTAAACGTTCCAAAATTTTATACAATTAAGGTATACAATTATTTAAGTATAATATATTTTATGGGATTATATTATTTTAAAATTCATGGCCTAAAATACCGCACAATCACAGATCATGCTCAAAGTTATAAACACACAGTAAATACAAGGCGTACTTAAGGGTTATGTTCATGATTATTTAGTGGTTATATTAGGATTAAAATTTTACCAATAACTCTTATGATTACCATGAAAAATATGACATAATTTTCTTTAGCAGATCATACAAATACAGAGAGTAAAAATTGGAGAAATGAGCACTTATGTCACTATACTTGTCCAGGTCGCCACCTTTCCTCAGTTTATACCCTCATACATGCATATTCTAGGGCATGACAGGTAAAACACCAAACATAAAAGTTATATATCTACATGTTTTGAGTGAAACAAAATAAGGATCGTGTAAATGGAAAATCAGAATGGAAAGATATGATTTTTATACTAAAATGGTGCATATCAGTATCCTACATGCATTATAAAAAGTAAATCTATTTATTTACTTGGCTAAATACTATAAATGGGTATTCAAAATTATCCTAACATTCCTATATACACGGTAAAAATATTATAAAAATAATTTCATTGAATCAAACAAGCAATACACATCAAACAATAAGAAGTAGTGGCAGTCCAGACCTGATGCTAACGAGTGAAGACCAAGGGGAGGTCTTTTGAAGCATCCAACCTCAAAACCTACCACCCAAGGATGTTAGGAACGTGGAAGGGGTTGCCTGGAGCTCCAAAGAGGAAGAAGGATGCCAAGGAGATTGGAAGAATTGGTTGGAGGTGAAAAGGTGAGGGAAGGGGTGGATTTTATAGAAGGGTGGTGATGTCATAGGCATGGGCACCATACCTAAAGAGGTATGGGTTGGCTTGGTGATGTCATAGAGGTGTGGGTGTCATACCTCTAGAGGTGTAGTTGTCATACCTATAGAGTATGGGTGTCATACCTATGGGGTATGGGTGCCATACCAATAGGAGTATGGGCGCCATACCTATAGATGTATAGGTTGGGTTGGGTTATCCAAAAGTGGGTTGGGCTGGCTAAAAGTGGTGTGGGTTGGGTTATCTCAAAACCCAAGGAACTTAGGGTTTTTACCCTAAAGCAATCGGGTCTACTTCGGGAATTGCACGACATGTCCCAAAAGTGGTTAGGACGGTCCGAAAGGTTATCAAACATACGGTAAGCACACAAAAGGTATGCAAGAGACACAATCCTAACGTCTAACTATATACGATTAAATTGGACCAAACATCATAAAGCCGGGCGTGCCGCATCCAAACAGGCGTACCGAACGTCGAAGTCGGCTAAGGCCAGGCAACTTACAGCATATCATAGATGAACCACATCAAGAAGGGCTAGACCCTACTAACCCGATTCAGGTAAGAACCGAACTGGCTATAAAAACCCTCGGCTAGACAGCCCGGGTTTTACACCAAGTCGCCAAGCTAACTTTCACGTGTGGAGGCAATTCCATGTTAGTGATAAAACCACTTAGTAGGCATAATATAATGAATGACACAATTAATGACAGAGTTTATGCCTTACCCCTTTCAACCAGATTTGGACCTTCTCCATAAATAATTTTCATTTATGATTACAAACACTATCACTGTCCCATTGGGATGACACTTGTAATGACCCACCTTTTCCAAGCAACGAGCCCAATGTTATAATATAAAACTAAGTGTGTAACGACCCGCCATTTTTCAATATTTGTGTGGGCCTAGATTGCCAGGCGTTACTTAAACAAGTACTAAGTTGTTGTATTATAACAATTTAACAGCAATGTATAAGCTTTGTTCCCACTGTCTAGGACCGTTTCCCATAGCCACATATATAACTCAAATAAAATTAAAAGGGAGTCCTCATGTTTATCTTGCTCCATGCTCTGGTTGTCAACGGCTTCTCCCACCTAATTCCGTGTCTGCACATCTGCGGAGGCAATTCCGCGTTAGTGATAAAACCACTAAGCCGTATAATTAAGGAAACAAGTCAAATATACTCCCTATTCCAAAGTCT
>JAVDBV010080780.1:0-12100 GCA_032619315.1 Piper longum | reverse complement strand
TTTCTTGTCTCTCTTTCTTAAATCTTTCATAGTTGTCTTTTGATCTTGAGTAAGTGCATCTTCATTCTGAGGCTCATTATAGCCATTTTCTACGAGATCCCAAACATCATGAGCTCCAAGGAGAGCTTTCATTCTGATATTCTAATTATCATAATTGGAGTTGTTTAATGTTGGGACTTGGAACGATGCCACACCATTTGCCATATCTCCAAATTGAATAAGAATTTGAAAATTTAGACTTATCTGGTCAACAACTTCTTTGGCTCGGTCAATGACTTCTGTGGCTTTGACTCGGCCTGACTCAGTGAGTGACTCGATCTGACTCAGTTCAACTCAGTGAGTTAACTTAGATTTTTGGGCAGCAAACTTCCGATGATGATTGCTGGCTCGTCTGGGCTCTGATTGGACTGATTCCAGTGGCGTTGGATTCGTCTCTCCGAGAGCTTCAATTTGATATCTTATATACTAATATTTGGCTCTGATACCACTTTGTTGACAAGAAAATACTCTGATATTGAGAAAAACAAATGCAAAATACACAAACTCTTTTTTTCTTCTCCAAACAACCTCTTCACACTAAATTCTGAATTCTTACAATGTAGAAGCTTTGTTTTTTATTTTTCTCTCTTATTTTATCGAGCGAGTCAGGCTACGAGTCGATTTCGAGTCGAATTCGAGTTATAACCGAGTCGAGTAGAGTCAAACACGGCCTCAAGCTTGGCTCGTAAGATTCAAGTTCGAGTTGAGTTCTAGTCGAGCATTTAAATATCGAGTTTCGAGTCGAGTCGAACCGAGCCAAATGCCAAATGCTCACGAGCTGGCTCGCTCGATTACCACCCATAATTATTGGGCTGTCAAGTACATTCTGACATTATTGAAGGGTGCGGCCTCATGTCAAAATGAGTCAATTCATCGACCTTGGTTGCACTCGGTGCATGGTGGTTGAATCTGGGCTCAAGTTAACTAGACTGCCCAAAAGGAAAAATACAATATTTTAAATGATTATACGGACCTGGTTAGCTTGTACACAAACCCGCAACTATGACTAACGATCCTAATTTGAATAAGAACATAAAATTATACACAAGTATAATTTTATTGGAGTAGAAATGCACGAAACTACATGATTAATATGTCTATCATTATTAAAATTTCAACAATACAAAATATGCCACATTTAGAAATATTAAATTTTTCAACAAATCTAGTGAGATAATTAATTATTCATGTGACTTAATCATTTAAGTTCTACTTAACATTTAAATTAATTATCTGAATCTTAATTCTTACTTGACAATTAATAAAATAATTATTAATTTATAAACAAATATTTAATTACTCTTACGGTATATTATTTAACTGATTTGTATTATCCTAATTTAAGGATATTATAATTATAACCATTATTTAATTCAATAAAGGTTCGAACTTTCTTTTTTTTATTATGCCATTTTGTGATCTTTACACCATTAAAATTTATTAACCCATTAGAATAATTATTTTTAAGGATTTACACCATTCGCCCGTATTTCACTTAATCGGGTAACCGGGAAAATGATACGCTCACTTAACGGGTTAAATGATAATTAACCAGGTAAAGAATACCTTTCACTTAACCGGGTAAATAATAATTGGCAGGGTAGAGATTATAATATAAATGGTAATAATAATTCTCCAACGTCCGATCTTACCGCGTTGAATATTTTTTTTCCGAGTCTTTACAATCTGCCCAACTTAGAAATATTTCATCCCCGAAATATTATAACATTAACAGGACAATCATGGTTAAGTACATCTTCGAGATCGGTTCATGCTATTGCAATTACAAGAATCTTATGCCACAAACAGGTTAGGGTATTTCCTTGCCATTTCTTGTTCATTCTCCCATGTAGCTTCCTCTGATCCCTGATTTCTCCACAATACTTTTACCAAAAGAATTTCCTTATTCCTGAGTATCTTAATTTCTCTTGCTACGATGCGAATCGGATTTTCATCGTAGGTTAAATCCGATTGTAGCTTTAAGTCTTCAAAATTTGTGAGTATGTGATCCTCATCTCGTACATATTTCTTTAAAATTGACACATGAAAAACATTGTGTACTCAAACGAGGCTTGGTGGTAATGTTAATCTATATGCACAATTTTCGACTCAATCCAGGATTGGGAACGGCCCTATGAATCTTGGTTTTATCTTCCCAGATGTTCTAAATCTGATCACCCCATTCTTAGGAGATGTCTATAGGCAAACAAACTCCCCAACTTGGAACTCTAGGTCCCTCCTTCGAGTATCAGCATAAATTTTTTGTCGATCCTAAGCTGCCTTAAGCCTTTGCTGAATGAGTTTTACTTTTTCAGCTGCTTCCCTCACTATCTCTAACCCGACTATAACCACCTCGGTAGACTCCAACCAGCACAATGGAGACCTGCAGGGCCTACCATATAAGGCTTCAAACGGTGCCATCCCAATAATGGCTTGGTAAGAGTTATTGTAGGTGAATTCAACCAAGGCTAAGTGTTTCTCCCAATCTCCTCCCAAGTCAAGAATGCAAGCTATCAACAAATCTTCCAAGGTTTGAATAGTCTTCTCACTCTGACCATCAGTTTGGGAATGATATACTGTACTTAGCTTGATTTGGGTCCCCATAGCTTTTTGGAAAGCTTCCTAGAAATGTGAGGTGAATAGGGAATCTCGGTCAGAGACTATCTCCTTTAGAATCCCATGCAGCTTGACAATGTTATTGACATACAATTCAACTAGGTATTCCATCGTCCATATTGATTTCATGAGGATAAAGTGAGCTGACTTAGTCAGACGGTCTACAACCACCCATATCAAGTCATGCTTCTTCAAAGTCCTTGGGTGTTTAGCAATAAAATCACAAGTGACACACCCATTTCTAGGTAGGCATTTCTAGAGGTTGTAATAATCCACCGGGTAGTTGATGTTGGGCTTTGACCAGTTTGCAAGTTTGACACTTAGAAACAAAATCCACCGCATCCTTCTTCATCCCAATCCACCAGTAGGTTTACTTTAAGTTCTGGTATATTTTTATAACACCAGGGTGTATTGAGAACTTTGAGTGCTGAGCCTATCCTCATTCAGGATACTCTGCCTCAGTGCCTCATCCTTGGGTACACATAACCTCCCCCTAAATTTGATCACACTGTTGGAATCTGTTACCATATTAGGAGTCTTGTCCAACATCTCATTCAACTCCTCATCTTCAATTTGTGCTAGCTTCACCCGGTCAACCAATTCATTGGAGATAACAAGGGTTGCCAGTAATCCTGTTAGTTGTTCCACAGGGTTGATAGCCACCACTTCTATTGACATAGCTCCAAGTCTAGCTAGTTGTTGACCCTTCTCCACCTTGCCCTTCCAACTCAATGTGTCGGTTACCACGTTCACTTTCCCCGGGTGGTATTTGATTTGGAAGTTGTAGTCCTTCAAATATTCTATCCACCGCCTTCGTCGAAGGTTAAGGTCATTCTGGGTGAAGATGTACTTCAAACTCTCGTGGTCAGTGAAGACTTCGAACTGGGCTCCATACAAGTAGTGTTTCCAACTCATGGGCTGCATAATTTTACTCGTGAATCTTCAATTGGCGAGAGGCATAAGCCACCACCTTACCTCCTTGCATAAGGAAGCATCCTAACCCTACTAGAGATGCATCGCTGAAGATCACGAATTCTTCATTGCCATTTGGCAAGGTCAAGACTGGTGCAGTCGTTAGGCTCTTCTTCAAAGATTGGAAACTCTCCTCACACTTACTACTCCATTCAAACTTGACTCCCTTCCTTGTAAGCTTAGTCATTAGTGATGCCACCAAGGAAAAGTCTTTAATGAATTTCTTATAGTAGTCTACTAGCCCAAGAAAACTTTGAATATCAGTAACTGACTTGGATTGTGGCCAGTCAGTGACTACTTTCACTTTTGAAGGATCTACTACAACTCCCGCCTTTGAGATAACATGACCGAGGAAATTCATCTCCTTCAGCCAGAAGTCACAATTTGAGAGTTTGGTGAACAATTGATTCTCCCTCAGGACTTGAAGAGTAATGGATAGGTGTTTCATATGGTCCTCCTCATTATTTGAATAGACCAAAATATCACCCACGAACATGACAATAAACTTGTCCAAGTATGCATGGAATACTGTGTTCATAAGTGACATAAAGGCTGCTGGTGCACTTGTTAAACCAAAAGGTCTAACCAGAAACTCATAATACTCATATCGAGTTCGGAAAGCTATTTTCTGTACATCCAATTATTTTACTCGCAGTCAATGATATCCGGACCGTATGTCTATTTTAGAAAATACTCCGGCTATTTTTAGTTGATCGAATAAGTCTTCAATCCTCCGTAAAGGATACCGATTCTTGACTGTCACTTGATTGAGCTGATGATAGTCAATATACAGCCGAAGTGAGCCATCCTTCTTCTTTACAAAAAGAACAGGGGCTCCCTAGGGTAAAGTACTTGGCCAGATGAACCCTGCCTGCAACAACTCTTCCAGTTGACTCTTTAACTCTTTGAGTTTTGCCAGAGCCATGCGGTATGGTGCTTTAGAATTTGGTATTACTCCAAGTGCTAGGTCAATGGCGAACTCCGTTCGTTCGGAAACACATCGAAAAACTCGGCTACCATTGGAATCATGGACAATTCTTTGTGTTCAGACTCATACTCAACTAAATTAGCCAAAAAGGCTTGACATCATTGAATAACTCGGTTGCCTCACACGATGGTGGTGGGGCATTGATAGGGCCCTAAAAGCTTTTTCGGTAATGTCTATCCAGCTCTCCGCCTTCATTGGATCGATTCCTCCAACAAATACCTCAACTCCATTTTTCCAGAACTTTTCCACAGTGTAACGGTCAATATCATTAACAGCTGGCGACACCACTTGTTGGACTACTGGTGGTACTGGGTTTGGATGCTTTCCTCGCTTGCCCAGGTATGCTAACCCTGCACGCCCTTGGGCACTCCCTTGATCACAATCTGGAATGATTTTGGAACCCGCTGCCGAGTTTAAAGCTCCATTCCCTACTACCACTCTCGATAACCGCTGAACAATATTTTGAACCACTGAATTTGTATTTTCTAAAGCCTACTCTAGTCCCTATATGGCCGTCATGATCTGGGCCAACACATTCTCTATGTTTGAGTTTGACTGCATAGATCGGCTTGACTATCTACGGGTGCTTGCCATCTGAAATATCAAAAATTGTTCCATTTTGGCTCATTAATATGTTTTTTTAACAAGATTTAACAATGGGAAAAGATAATTACTGGACTTTTCAACATGGTACTTGAGTCATAAGATGTGAGCTTGTGGGAAACCATGCTCTGATACCACCTGTAACGACCTAGCCAAAAATTCAATATCATGGTCCTAACCGGCTCCGGTGTTACTGAAAAATATAATTAACCAGCTCTGTAACGATCTGCCCTAACTAGGCCGAGTGTTACTTAAAATGGTACATGAACAAATAAGTTTAGAATTTATAACTTATCAAAATAACTCATGTTTCATACACCAATATATAAAATAACCATCTCACAGTCTCAGACTGTTTCCCATAGCCACATTTATAACAGAAGAAAATAAAAAGGAAGTCCACTTATTATCCGTTCGCCAGACCTGAGTCGGTGGAAGAACCGCTCAGTAGTCTTTTATTTTTTGGTCCAACACTGCTAACATGCGGAGGCAATTCCACGTTAGTGATTAAAACATTAAGCCGTATAATTAAATAAAACAAGTCAATAAAAATCCCATCAATATCTTTCAGTTTAGTCTAAGATTATGGGCTATCAGGTCCATTCTGACATGTTCGTTATTGGCTGTCAGGTCCATTCTGACATGTTCGTTACTGGCTATCAGGTCCATTCTGACATGTCCGTTATTGGTTGTCAGGTCCATTCTGACATGTCTATTATTGGCTGTTGGGTTCATTCTGACATGTCTGTTATTGGCTATCAGGTCCACTTTGACATGTCCATTATTGCCTGTTAGGTCCATTCTAACATGTCCAGCTGTCAGGTCTATGCTGACATTATTGGGCTGTTAGGTCCATTCTGACATGTCCAGCTGTCAAGTCCATTATGACATTATTGGGTTGTCAGGTCCATTCTAACATTATTGGGCTGTCAGGTCCATTCTAACATTATTGAAGAGTGCGGCCTCATGTCGGACTGAGTCAATTCCTCGACCCTGGTTGCACTCGGTGCATGGTGGTCGAATATAGGCTCAGGCCGATCAGACTCCCCACAAGGGAAAATACAACATTTTAAATGATTATACGGACCTGGTTAGCTTGTACGTAAACCCACAACTATGACCAATGATCTTAATCTGAATGAGAACATAAAATTATTCGACTAGAAGTGCATGCAACTACATGATTAAAATATCTATCATTATTAAAATTTCGACGATACAAAATATGCCACATTTAGAAATATTAAATTTTTCAACAAATCTAGTGAGATAATTAATTATTCATGTGACTTAATCATTTAAGTTCTACTTAACATTTAAATTTATTATTTGAATCATAATTTTCACTTGATAATTAATAAAATAATTATCAATTTATAAACAAATATTTAATTCTATTACTGGTATATTCTTTAACTGATTTGTATTATCCTAATTTAAGGATATTACTATTATGACAATTATTTAATTCAATAAATGTTCGAAATTTCTTTATTTCATTATGTTGTTTAGTAATCTTTACACCATTAAAATTATTAACCTATTAGAATAATTATTTTTAAGGATTTATCACGAGTTAGTATTATTCTTAACTCAAACCGTATCGAGTCAAGCATAAATTAAGGGTCTGCCATTTTCTTCTTCCCCAACGTCTCTTCTCTTCTCCACCCTCATCTTCACATCAAAACTAGCACCATCGTCTTCTCCTTCAACCCAAAACCAGACCATGTCCTTCCCCTAATTGTTTCCCTTCCCCTAGCAATCCAATTGGCAGCAACTATCCAGGGCAACCTTGTCCTGCACCACCAAGGTGACCCTGATTTGCTCCCATGGTGACCCTGACCTGTCCTATGGCATCCCTGACCTACTCCCATGGTGACCCTGCATCTGGCCAGCAGCACCGCCCAAGGCGACCCCTTCTTCTTGCACGACAACCCAACACCAAAAGAAGAGAAACACCACACCGCTGCATGTTACAACGCCACTAGTTTGTGACACAATCGCCATGGTGCTGTTGCTGCAAATCAGCAAGATGTGCTACCATCCTTGGCCATACAATTCAACAGAAAGCTAACTTATATGTAATCACCACAATATGCATAAGGATGTTGTTGCACCAACTGATCAGCAAACGATCATGAATTGATGCAACCGCGGTAATTTGCATTCGTGGACGGCTTCTAGTTTTTTTTTTCATTTTAATTATTTTTTTTCTTGTTGATTTGAGACTTCCATGATTAACAAACTTATTATCAATTCAAGATATGCAAGCATGAAATTAAAGAATGATAAGAAGAGAGGAAAAATACCCAAGGAAGGAGGAAGCTGGCGCTGGTCAGAAGGAGAAATGAGAATGACGCCCCCCCTTACCCCATATATATTGAAATGACGGCTAGGGTACGTGAAAACACCGTTCGCCTGTATTTCACTTAACTGTGTAATCGGGTAAATGATACATTTCACTTAACTGGTTAAAAGATAATTAACTGGGTAAAGAATACCTTTCACTTAACCCGCTAAATAATAATTTGCCGGGTAGAGATTATAATAAAAATAGTAATAATAATTCTCCAACGTCCGATCTTACCGCGTCGAATATTTTGTTTTTCCAAATCTTTACATGAACTTTTAAACTAATAAAATTGAAATAAAATCACTCGAAATATGGTAAAAACTCAATATAAAATACAAAGAATAATAACTCTTTTACAAAGTTATGACATACTTTCAAGGTAGGTGGAGTGTAAGATGTAATACCTCAATTCGGTCCAAACGTATAAATCATGATGTTATAAATAAATAGTTGTTCATGGATTGTTGACTTACGAACTTTATGGAAGTGGATCTTAACCATCAAGGAGGTGTAAGACGGAACCTTATCAGGGTTTCACACAATGCATGCTAATCATACTATTATAAGAATGATCTTCATTTTAGGGGCTACAAAAATTAGTACTCCGAGCTACAAGAGAGGCAACACTTCCTCTGCAACTGAGAGAATGATTTACATATATAATGTTAGCTCTGATCTATACGAAGGTAGCACCTCTAATGTTGCTAAGAGGTTGAGCTTTAATTGATGTAGATGCATGATCATGTTTTTATATTTAGTTTTAGTGTTTGAGTAAGGTAGCTTATTATCGGATGATGCGTATAACCCTAAAGGATACTGGGTCATGGTTATCTATTCTACATACCCCACATTCTAATAAGATGCATTCTTCAAGTGTCTGGGAAGATTTACATAATATGGGTTTCCTCAAGCAACCTTCTCAGCTGTCCACACCTGCGACGGTGACAACAACCACTGCATAGAAAACTTATTTTTAAATTCTTTTACTTTTCTTGTTTCCTATTTTTTAACATCTTTATTCCAAATTTTAATTTGTGATGTTTTGGTCACTTTAAATAACTTTTGATATTGATTATGAACAATTAAAATATTAATTGTTTTAAATGAATTTTGCAATGAGTTTCATGTTTACCTGGGAAGATAATTTGTTTAATTTTTTTGTGGTGGGCGTTTGAGTTTTGCAGCGGATGTGAGAGTTGATATTCATTATGGCTAAATTGATCTATTTATGAGTTTTTATTTTTATTTCAAAAGTTTTGATCTGTTATTTATTATAGTACTTTTCTTTTTAATTGTTAAAGATTAATGTTTATGCATCATTTTGTTAATATTAATTATATTGATTGTTGAGATTATTTTGCTAAAAAAATATGGGATGAATTAAATGAAGCTTTTGATTAAGTTATATTCTTATTTAAATATATATAATTGTAAATCTGCTGGACTTATTTTTAAAGCTCAATAATGTGAGACATGATGTCTAGTATTAAATCCGGTTATAAATGATGTCCATCTACGTCAGCTGAACATAAGGATCATGTATTTTCCAAGCATGTCTAAAGGAGTAACATGCCCATAGTCACAATCTGTAATAAAATCCGAATACATAACAAGTATAAACATTAGGGACCTTGCCACTACCATAAGCTTCTGAATCGTGCGCCTAAATCGGCCAACACTACGGGGCCTCACCAATACAAATTTAGAAAAAACATCATGTTTGATTTCTTGTTCAAAATAACTACACATATTTTAAGACTGGCAAATGGGTACTCCATTAGTGTAAAAGCCGCAACTCGAGTCAGGGTTTTATAATCAAAACTAGTTGGTTCGACCGTTATTTTTACTCGAGTCAGTTTCAGAACACCCGTCCTGAGCCAAGGCTGGCCATGTGTTATGAGCCATGAGGGTAATGCGTATGCAAGTATATAATGATAATGTCACTAAGATAGCAACATAATAAGTTATCAGAGTATATGAGAGCACACTCAGTTTTTTATTTTATTTTTAGTAGACTATAGAATTAGATTTAGGTTATTTAACGTGTTTGGACACATTATTTATTATTTTGGGTAGTTAGCAGGCTTAGAACATGTCATTCAAGGGATATTATTGTTTTATTTTATGGTATTTCATTATATTTTATTTTGTATTTTTCGGAATTTATTTATTATTATTGACTCTAGTTCGTTGAGAATCAAGTCTTAATTACGAAATTACCTCGTGTTAATCCCGACCTTCTTCCCCTTTTTTTACCAAACCCTCGCCGACGACTGACCAAAACTCCCTTTTCCCCGCACCGTTGCCGGAGACGAAGGCCGGTAGCACGACCGCCAGCCGGCCATGTTGCCGTTGCCTGCTTCCCTTCCTCCTTCCCCACCAGTAGTAGTTGACAGGTTGGAAGATATGCATCTAGTGCCAAATTAGTTGAGTCAAAAGTATAGATACAACAAACTCATGAAGAGTTCTGGAGAGAGTTAGACAGATAGCCCTCTTAGTGGCCAGAGCTGAGAAGAGACCAGCAGTGGACGACGAGGTACGAGGAGAGCTTGCATTTCCCACGGGCCCTCCGCCACCGCCTCCTCCACTACCGCTACATTAGGGGACTGCTCCAACAACGACTCCTCTGTTTGTCCAATTTCAGGATGGATTGGGCATTGTTGTGTTGGACCTACAGTAGCAGACCTTGGCCAAACCGGAGGTGGTATTGGAGCTGCAGAGTTTGGCAGTGTGCCAGCTGGGATAGGACCATAGTTGCCTTCTCCTTGCTCTAACAAATCACCTGATGCAAAGAATTTGGAACTGTGGGAGTATGAGAAATTTGTGAAGAATGGTGGACATCCATTCTTCATGAAGTTAAATGCAAAAGAAGCATTTCTGTGACTATCATCAGCCATAGGAGAGTTCTACAATATGACATGCCCAATGGAGCACTGGGTGCGCATCATTATAAGGGATTTCCAGGAAGAGGCTAGAATATGGTGGGATTCAGTGATAAATTTCACATTTGCTCGCAGGTAACCCCAGGATATCACTTGGGTAGTGTTCAGGGTAGAATTTAATGGAAATACTTTCTGCCTGTTTCAAATAAAAAGAGAGTGGAATTCTAGATATTGAAATAGGGTCCTATGACAGTGGTGCAATATCAGTCTAGATTTAGGGCGCTAGAAAGGCTTGCACTAGATTTGGTTTCGACAGAAAGAAGGAGAATAAAGCGTTTTTACGAAGGCATCCACCATGAGATCTGGATGGCCTATTTGAATAGGAAGTTTGCTTTTTTTTGGCAATATTGTAAGAGTTGAAGGTGAGGCAGAATGAGTCATAGCTACTCAACCTCGCCAAGACAGCATCACCCTCTATCATATCAGCCGGATTAGGAAGCACAACAAAGGCACTAGACACATGTTCCAGTTGTAATGAGAGCGATGGATGCACAAGCTCAGGATGGTAGGCCCCCACCATGTTAGACTTGTGGGCGACGTCATGGAGGTGTTTGCAGAGAAGGTACAAGTGTCGATTTTAGTTGTAGTCAACTAGGACGTCGGGCAGGAGTTTGTTTGACAGCTCAAAGATAGCAGCTAGCTCTTCTTGTACAGCGACAACAACTAACTCTCCCAGCTTCCCTGCAGCTGCGGCAACAGCAGCGAGGCAGACAACAAACTCAAGGCCAGAGAGATTCGATCCAGTTAGCACCGCCATAGTACTTGCTACTTCTGTAGAGCAACAACTAGTGACGATGTACACGACCATACTTGCTGAGGCAATGGAGGAGACAACCGCCATGACAGGTGCACATCCTTGTGATTGAAGCCTTTTGGATTTAAAATTTTGGGGACGAAATTTTTATGAAGGAAGATTATAAAACCTGCGACACGAGTCTGGGTTTTATAGTCGGAGCCAATCGGTTTTACAATTATTTTTTGTCGAGTCAATTTGAGAACACGTGTGCTGAGCTGAGGCTGGCCATGTGTTATGAGCTATAAGGGTCATGTGCACCCAAGTATATAATGATAATGTTAGTAAGACAACAAAACAATGTGTTATCAGAGTATATGACAGTACACCCAAATTTATTATTATTATTATTAGTATTATTATTATTATTATTATTATTATTATTATTATTATTATTATTATTATTAGACCGTAGAATTAGATTTAGGTCGTTCATCACGTTAGGATGCACTATTTCTTATTTTGGGTAGGTTAGTAGGCTTAGAACATGTCATTTGCATGAGGATATTATTATTTTATTTTATGGTATTTCATTATATTTTATTTTATATTTTTTAGAATTTATTTATTATTATTGACTGTAGTCGGGAGCATGTCAAGTTTAAATTACAAAATCACCCCGTGTGTTATTCCCGACCTTTTCCCCCTGTTTTCCCAAACCCTCCCCAATGACCGACCAAAACCCCCCTTTCTCCACGCCGTTGCCAGAGATGGCTGCCGACAGCATCGCTGCCGATAGCATCGCTGCCAGCTGGCCATGTGACCATAACCCGCTTCCCCTCTTCCTTCCTTCC